>MAVT02000975.1:0-18346 GCA_001702395.2 Diaporthe helianthi | reverse complement strand
CGTTTCCGGTAATTACTCTCCGGAAACGGTATTTCTTTATTCCTATCCGGAAGTGGATTTTCACAGCTTGCCGCCCCGCGAGTCGTGCAGTCCCTAGGTAGTTGCTATTACCCCGCACGCTAGGGCCAATGTGAATGCTTCTAGTTATCAGACTAACGTTTTAGTACAAGGTTAGTCGTTCTATTTACTAAATTAGTAAATCTAATATAGTGTGTGACTCATAGTATAAGTTTTTAACTGCAATTCCATTACGTACTACTTATCGTATAGTTGATTATCTAATATGGTATTACTAGCTATAAATAAGCTGTTCCTTTGTTCAACAAGCATTTCATTCTTTCGTCCTTCCTGCCACTTTCACCACTCATACACCTCTGCGTTTCTGCAGGAGCGCACACTCATTAACACCACCCAACCCACACAAGGCACATACAATCCGTCAAAAAGTAGATTCAGTCTTCTACACCACTGCCACGACAAGACACAAAGTTTGTGTTAACTCTTGTACACTAAGAGAACACATTTGCTGACTGTCTAAGTGGCTCAGCTCTCAGTTACTGAGATTACATATGTCCTTTGCGGACCAAAAAATATATATTTAAATATATAGACAGGACGCTCTGTTCCTCAATATAGCCTTCGACTCGGGTGACTCGATTTAGAGCACCATCGTTGAAGACGTAAAACAAGGTTTTGACATCGCTGCGACAACTGTTGCGGTCGTAGTCCCAGTCAATAAAAACAGAGCAATAATGCCTAAAAGGTCTGGTGCTGCTGCGCCATGTGTCCGACACCCAGATGACACGAGAAGGCCCGAAGACAGACTCAGGCCCAGGTCAGTCGGCGAACCGCGCTGGGTCAGGACTGAAGTCTCTAAGATTACAAAATTGATCGACGAATTTCGGAAGTCTCGCGGCAACCAACTCAGTCGCGAAGGCCAGGAGAAATTAGCCTACGTGAGGCAAAAGCTCTTCCCATACATGCGATTCGACATGCGCATGTATCCAAAACTCAGGGATTTCGCCTTGATCGATATTAGGCTCCAAGAAGTAATCGACAATGATTGCGGGCTCCCGGAGGATCTGGTAGCTATCGCAGAGCTCCTTTACGAAAAATTTGACAATGAGGGTTGGGGTGACGCCACCGCGAGACCTAAAAGAACCGAAGGCGGACCGCCAGAAGACCATCCCATCTGGGGCATAGATGGGATTATGCACGGGGCCATTCTGGACACGGACGGGGAGAAGATGCAGTACAAGGTCGATTATCGCTACAGTGACGAGGCGCGAGATTACAGAGTATACGGCCACAACGGGCTCACTCCAGGCGACTGGTTTCCAAGGGCGGTCATCGCTGGATTCAAAGGAGCGCACCAGGGCATGATACGGGGAATCTGTGGTGACGCCGAGCGCGGCGCTTACGCCATTACCGTGTCTGGACAATACGAAGAGGACCTGGATAAAGGCGACGTGCTGTATTACAGCGGCGAAGGTGCCGATAAGAACGAAAACCCGAGCGAGGTCTCCCGCAGGGCGACAAACGAGTCGCTGATTGCGTCATGGGAAACAAGGCGGCCGGTACGCGTTTTGAGAAGTGCTGCAAAAGACGAGCGTCACCGCCATTACTCGCCGCGCTGCGGCATAAGATATGATGGGCCTTACAGGGTCACCGACGTTCAGCTGCGCCATAACGCGAGGGGCGGCCTGTACCAGCGTTTCAAGCTCGAGCGGATCCCGGGGCAGGAGGACTTGGAAGATATTGCTCAGAGGAGCCCAACTGCGGCTCAGGAACGCGACTTCGGCAAGGTTAAAATGGGATACTAGGAGATTTTTTAATGTTGACTACCAGGGAACCATTTGGGTTGGGATTATTGATTTGGATTCGTGAGACAATTTGAACAACGGTCACGACATGATCCGCTTGGTATGTGGGAGAAAAATCAGATGATTAATAACGGAAATTAAAAATAAGCCCAATGCCTGGGTATAACAAATGTATTTAAAAATTAGTTTTCTTTTATGGAGGGAGTGTTGGGTTAATATTGAGGTAGTAAGTAGTCAGGATGGTTATTCCAAGTTCTATGATTTCTGTTAATATACTCTGCTGCCTTGCTATACTGCTCAGTCATTTCTATCCACCCCGTCTCAGGTGATGATGCCTTTTACATTCTTTGTAGTCTGTGAGTACATTTCTCTTTGTGCACAGGATGACAATGAAAGCCAGTCTTTGCTGCTGTATCAGAGTTGTTACCACGTGGGCAGCAACGTATTATGCCAGAGCCAAAGCGATATTTACTAAAAAGTTTTTAGCACCAGAATTGATAAATGTTGTTACTTTAAATTGTGCTGTGATGGCGTCGTCATTTGTAGGAGTCCACACATGTGTAAAAAACCTTCATGTTCATCAAGTGCACATGTGACATAAATGAATTCACTCCGCTGAAAATCCTCATTAATACCCGGGGGTCTAACCTTTGGTTAACCCCCTTCGCTCGCCGCTTAGGGGGCGCCAAATTCGCGCTACAGCCTAAATCGCGCTACATTCCAACGTTTTTTTTTAGTATAGAATATAGCTAAATCAATAATATTCTTATATATAACAACACTACTACTATAATAAATTTACTAAATATAAGGTCTAAATTGAGTAAAAGTAAAGCTATTATACTATTCCCTATAATAGCTTTTTATAGAAATATAGTATTTATTTATAATCTACTACTTAATCTTAGATAGGTTAGCTAAAGTACCTTTATATATAAAGTTAAGTAGTAGGCTACTTTAGTAGACCTTTTATTTATTATTAAAGATTTAACTATATTTCTACTATTATTATATATTCTCTAACTATATAATTACTCCTAGTAATAAAAGAGGCTATTCTAAGTATTTTAAAGCTATTTTAAAGCTATATTCTAATAGTAAATACTATAAGTATAGTATTTTAAATATCCTAGTACTCTTTATACTATAACTTATCCTACTATACTAATACTCTTTATATTCTATTATATACTTTAAGCTAAGTAAATAAATATATACTAAAGCTATCTTAATAATTAGATTTAACTAAACTTTCTTATAAGTATAGTATTTTAAGTATTTTACTCTAGTATAAGAGATACTAAAATATCTACTAACTTAGTAAATTTAGTAGTAGATCTAGTGCTAGTAGTAGTAACTATTTATTTAAATTAGCCTCTACTATAGTAATTAATACTAAGGACTAAAAAAAAGAAGTATAAACTAATATTTATAATAGCTTTAAGTTACTTATATAATTTTTTAATAGTAGTATATAGTATAAATAGTAAGAAGCTAAAATTATTAATAGATTATCGTTTTAGCTATATTCTACACTAGAAAAAAACATTGGAATATAGCGCGATTTAGGCTATAGCGCGAATTTAGCGCCCCCTAAGCGGCGAGCGAAGGGGGTTAACTAAAGGTTAGACCCCCGGGTAGGTGTTATGTGATAAAGCACTGTTTCCCCTCCAAAGAGAGGGGCCTGTGCGTGAGTCACTCGCATGCATGCATGAGTGAGTTTCTAGCCTACAACAGGCCAAGTAACCCTTAGACATTGAAAATATTCCTCATCTTTTCCCTCAGTACTAAGCAGGGAGTGGTATCAGACAAAGTTGCCCAACATGTAGATTCTCTTGGACGACATGTCTCAAGTGTCCGGGTTAAGCACCATTGACGTCATATGCAGCTACGCCTGACCGCACTGGTCAGTTGACCACTTTGGAATCTAGCATGGGTGGGTCAACAAATATCTCTCGTTATTGCGGCGAGCTGGCGAGCTGTCGAGCTTCGATACGTTATCTCTGTCCAACCGACTTCGGCCGACTTGTTCAACCGAGTTGTTAAGACGATTTCTTATGGCAAGACCCGGGTGGCGGTCATTGTACAGCTAGCTCCTGGCACCGTCGCTTATCTCAAACCGTCGTCGAAGTCGTGACCGCGGCAACTCACGTGCTCCACCTGATGATAAGAGCGTGTGAGGGGTGTCGCCCAAGCACCAGGGAGACCTGAGCCTGATTACTACACTGCTGCTCAAGAGCTGTGGCATTTTTGAAGGCACAGGCCGACTTGTCTGTGATATTTTCCCAGAGTTCCCCCGTGGCAATTTAGCAACCGTCCAAAGATGGCAGATCAAGCTCTGTCAGCACAACAGCCGCTGCTGGGTGCATCAAGCCAACGCCAGGGTTATGGCAGCCATGCCAGCCAAGTGCAGGGCCACGGCCAAGAGCACGAAACAACCGTGGTGCATTTCTCTTCTGGGGATCCAGAAGATCCAAGGAACTGGTCGCGGTCGAAGAAGTGGTTGATGATTGGACCGATACTCCTGATCGATTTGTCGGTCAGCTGGGGTGCCTCCGGATTCTCGCCCGCCAGCAAGAAGTTTGCCGAGGACTTTGGACTGCCACCAGGTCTGGGGACTTTGGGGCTCTCTGCCTACGTGCTGGGGCTGGCGTTCGGACCTGTCAGTACATTTAAATACATTGGTCTAGGTTCAGCAGCAGGTGGCTAACATTCCAGGTTTAATAGATGACGTTGGCTCCCCTCTCTGAGGTTCGTGTTAGAGGACAACAATGATGCCCCCACATTCACAGCTAACAGAAGAATGCCGCAGTACTATGGAAGACGTCCAGTCTACATCTACTCTTACTTCGTTTACCTATGCCTTCTTGCGTTATCAGCTCTGGCCCCAACCCTTGTAGTATTTCTCCCGGTCAGGCTGTTGTCGGGCTACTTCGCGTCAGTGACAATCGGTAAGGAGTAAAACGGACATAGCGCGACACTTGACCCAGACTTACTGATAATTATCGACCAGCAAACTTTGGCGGAACCATTGCAGATCTCTACCACCCTCATGATACTGGTCCGGCAATGTCTTTGTACCTCTGGGCGGCTACCTGCGGATCTCCGTCTGGCTTCTTCATGATGTCCTTTGTAGCCCACCACAGGGGTTGGCGGGATGTCTTCTGGGCCCTGCTTGCCATCTGTGGAAGCCTATGGGTTATCATGACAGCCTCACTGATATACTGCGGGGAGACTCGGCACAGTATCATTCTTGCCAGGCGAGTCGAACATGAACGCAAGCACAATAGCGGCGAGGCACGCATCGACGTGCCCGAGAACCTGAAGCAGCGGAGCGTGAAAGATCTTTTCACCGTCACACTTGCCAGGCCTTTCAGATTCCTCGGCACGGAGCTCATTATTGTGTGTGCGGCTCTTTACAATGGGTATCTCTATGGCCTGAGCTTTCTTTTCAACACTGCGTTCGCCCTCGTCTTCGGCCACGGCCACGGCTTCGACGCAATCGGTGTCGGCATTTGCTTCCTTGGTCTGGTCGTGGGCATCAGCCTCGGCCCTGTTGCCAACATCTGGCAGGAGAAACAATATCAGAGACGTGTCGAGGAATCCGGCGGCAAGAATGTCCCAGAGGCACGGGTTGGTATTCTGCCCAAGACTGCTGCCGTGTGTGAGTTTTCCATTTCATCAGCAGTCTTTTTGAAACATGTAGACCTCGCTGCTGACGCTATAAACATAGTATTCCCGGTGTCTTTGCTTCTATTTGGCCTCACAACCAGCCCTCACATTCACCCGATTTTACCTGTTCTTGCATCGGCTTTATGGGGCTTTAGCTTTTACACTCTTATCCTCATGTAAGGCTCCGTGCGCTCTTTGCAGATCTGGTTCTCCCACTTCCAAATGATCCACACTTTTTTTCCCAGTGAGAAAGCACAAACTGACGGTAACCAGGACCTTCACATACATGGAAGATTCATACAAGGTCTACTCTGCTTCAGCACTGGCTGGAATCGGCCTAATTCGCAACCTCTTCGGGGCGGCGTTTCCCCTCTTCGCACATAGCCTCTTCACCAAAATGGGCTATCAATGGGCCGGAACGCTTCTCGCTGGCCTCGCAGTTATACTTGTGCCAATCCCTTTCGTGTGGAGCAGACATGGCCGACTTCTTCGGGAGAGGAGCCCTTGGGCTAGGGAGCACATGGATGACCTCGACGGCGATGAAGATGAGCAAGACCCGTCTTGATAATTGCTAATGAAAGTTAGATGTATGCTACAGAAATTCTACTTCGAAGATATCAGACAAGAGTCGGGCCTCAAGACGACAGAGGCGTGCGTCGTAGAAGTAGACAGGAACCCGTGGCTCCAAATTATAAGCAGAGCGCTTCACGAAGTAACAACCAGCCCATCTGACTCTGGCGGCCCCTTATACACTAAAGAAATTCGTGTTAGCGAGTGACGGAAAAAAGGGTCTGTGACAGTGTATTTACCCTTCCTGGCATGAATTGCATACCATGCCCCACTGATGGCCATAAAGCCAAAGAATACTACAATTGCGTAGTTCATTGAGACTTCCGTGACCGGAAGAACCGTCGGCATTGAGAATAGAATCATCTCGAAGACAATCCATATAAGGGCGATGATATTGACAACCCATCCGACTGTGCTTCCCATGGTCCACCGTGCGCCATTGACGTCTCTGCGGCCATGGAAGAGTGAGATGGCGATTGGGATCCCATACGAGACGGCCAAGGAGATCACGCCGACCGAGACGAAGGCCAGGAAAGCGGACGATGAGCCGAGGTTGATCAATCCAAGAAGCATTTGCACAACAGTAGTCTATAAGGGTCATGGTCAGCACATCCAACTTCTAAGTGGATATAACTATCCTCCTATATCCGTCCGGATGCGCGGTATCTCACCAATGTCAAAGCCAAAATGGGCGTCCCGTGCCGGGTATCGACCTTGGACCACAACCGCGACAGGGGCAAAGCTTTATCCCGCGCGAACGCCCACGTGCACCGAGAGGCAGCCACCGTGATGGAGATTGAGCAGAACAATGTGATGACGAGCACGAGGAACGTCAGACCTATCCCGCCGCCAGGTGAGTCCATGACCACTCCGAAGATGTACGGCAGGGCCTGCCCCACCGGCGCACCCAGGATGTCTTCCAAGGGCGGCAACGTCGCGCAGATGGGGATGATGAAGAAGAGGCCGGCGATTCCTCCGACGGGAACGCATAGCGATATGGCCTTGGGTAGTTTTGTCGTGGGGTCTCCGCATTCTTCGGCCATGGATGTGATCATGCCGATTGCTGAGAATCTGCGTATTTGTAAATATGGTTTTCCGGTCTTATTGTCTCAATATGGAAACCCTTACGTGTATGCTGCGGGGAGCATGCCGATAAAGAATGAGAATCCTCCCCAGCCCGAGAGAGATGTATCATAGTAGCCCTATTACCGACTGATTAGTCTCAGCCGGGATTCCAGGATGTTCAGAATTGTCTCACCAAGGTGTCTCTCGCCGAGTGTCTGCCGACCGAGGCTTTCGCTGACAAACAAATCAAGGTGATCAAGATGCTGAGAGCGGTAAAAGCGGCACAGATGGTGTCGACCATGGGGAGGAGTTTGTTCCCGTAAGCAACGATGACGAATGTGAGCAAGCAGATTGCGTAAAATATCAGGAGCAGCTGCCATGACTCTGGCGTCCATTCTGGATGGTACAGTGCGACAGTCGCGGCGATCAAGGACGCGAAACCAAAGTTGACACTCAGCGTGATCGTCCAGTTTCCAATGAGCCAAGTCCATCCTGGTTAACATGATGTCAGCTAGAATGTCATTGTTTATACTTCTAGGCTCAAATCATGTGTGTACTGAATAACGTCCTATATAGGGTTCCAGCAGATACTTACCGGTAATAAACGACAACACCGTACGAACATTAGAACTTGCCAGCTGGAACGACCAGTAGTAAGGCCCGGCAGATGTTGGGTATTTGGACGCGAATTCTCCAAGGGATAATGCCACACATTCATCGACGATAAGAACGACCACCCATCCAAGGAACATCGGGAGCTGACCTGTAAAAGGTTTAGTATGAGCTTAAAGAATCCATCTTTGCACACTCACCACCGCCATAAATCGCAGATATGAGGGGCCCACCGAAGCCATATGGTATCTGTTATCCTGGTCAGCAGCCACGCAGCATGGCGGAACGCCGTCGCAAATGGCTGGTATTACTGACTGCAGCAATAGCTAATGATTGGAAGAGGAGAGTGAACATGGACCGGTTGCGGCGAAGCTCGGGTTTATAGCCCAGGACGGTCAGGTCGTGGAGCTCCGTGACTGTACCCAGAGCCACCGGCGGTTGAGCATCCTCCTCGCCGCTCGAGGGCTGCAGGATGGCAGCTTTCTTCTCTGAACCGTCATTCTCGAAGGAATGCATCTTTCAGATGCTTATTTCCACCTAAGAAGGCTCGACCGATACCGAGATTTTAGGAGAGATAGAACTGATTCAAGGGCTCCCAGTGTGGTCACCACGGTGAGAGGCAATGGAGGGAACCATGCATGACCTACGAACTCGCATAATAAGCCCCGAGCTGAGTGTGTTATTTCAACAGGAGAGGGAATATGTGCAAGAGATAAGCCTTATCTTGGCCTATCAAGCGGTGGGCTAATTTCTGTCTCAGATCAAGCTCCGATAGATGCCCATCCCGATCCATTTCCCCCTCACACGACCCTGGCTCTGTTGAAGAAGATCCCCATCCGCGCGTCCCAAAAGGCTCCGCGGTACGTCCCTGTGACTAGCTCGTCACCGATCTTCCGATCCAGCGCAGTGGCTCCCAGTTGAGGCGAGTGGTAATGCGACGCCGCCAATGACGAGAGACAGTGCCGCTGCTGCTCAAGTGGCTCCATCGGGTTTGGGGAAGCCACGGCACCTGGATGCATACCACGGCGGATGGCGGGCAGTGAGACTGTGGGGAAGGCAATCAAGCAGAGTTGCCGCTACGCTATCATCAAACGGCATGGGCGTTGCTCGGAAAATGATTGCTTGGCATGTCGGTTTGATAGGTCCCCCAGTGGAGATAAGGTTACACTGGCTGGCTGACATGAGATTCCTAAGATACGACCTTGGAGTTACTGTGAATTACTGTACTGTAGAGTTACCTTCGCGCAGATAAGACCACGCGTGCCAGGATGTGTTCATTTCTCGGACGCGCTTCACTCGAACACGCGCAGAAATGGTGGTGAACGAGCACCCGTGGCTGATATAAATTGTATCAGGCTGGAATGCTATCTTCTCTTTGGATCACAGTCACGAACAAGCATAACTTGAACAGCATGCAGTAAACTTTTGCTGAGCACACAGCTTTGTTGTCAGAGAGTTTGACGCCCTCACATCCTCCACTGAGAGAGAACTGGCATATATATGCGGGTGAGTAATGCTTCAAACAACCGGAAGAATAGGTATGTTTGCCTGGAGACAAGTAACTATCAATAAGAGCCCCCAAAGCTTTCCATGGAGGTAGATAATTTCGTTAAAATCGACGTTATGATCAATCACGCTAGGTTTTGTGTAAGAGTACCAGCTACGGAATATCTACAACCACTGCTGGAGCTACTCAGCTCTGTGACCCATCTATCCATGGATGACATCTGGATTCTCACACCATCACCAAATCCCCATTGCTATTCGCAATCTTCTCATCCAGCGCGATCCGGTCCCACACCCAACCGCCACTGCGATTCCTAAGCTCAGCCTCCAGCGTCCGACCACCGTCCACAAGGCGCACGTGCCTAGCCGACGCACCAAAGTTACCCCCCTTGGCCCACCGGAAGTGACCATCGACATTCGCCAGACAGTTGTTCAAGCTGATGGAAGTCAACCTCTGGCTCCCGTCCATCCGCCTGCACGAGGCGATGAGGTCGTTGTCCCCGTCGATGTTCATCTGGCTCGACGAGGCGGAGAAGTTACCCGCGTGGTGCGGCCTTGTAGAGTGAGAAGGCGTCGCCGGCGGCAGCGGTTGATGTGTGTACTGCTGCGGCTGGGGCGAGTAGGATTGGTCATTCTTCTTCTCCTCCTTCTTCTGCTTGTTGTGGTCGCTGACGGCGTCTTGCAGCTTGTGGCCGGCGAATGCGCCGCCCAGGGCACCCAGGACGCCGTGGTTCACCTTGTGGCCCGCCCATGCTCCGGCTGCGCCGCCGGCTAGAGCACCCATGACTCCGCGGTCTTGATCATCCTGTTGGGCCGGGTTCATGTAGCTTGCCGCCGCGCCATATTCGCCCTGGGATGGTGGGCCCTGTGGATGGCGGGATGGCTCTTGCTGGTACCGGGAGTGACTCGGTGGTGGAGATGCGTACTGCCCTTGCTGAGCGGCATCGCTGTATCCATAGCCATGAGGAGGAGGAGGAGGTGGTGACTGTGAGTCCAGGTACGGTGATGGGTGTCCAGAGTACCTCGGTTGCGACTGGTGGGGATATGGCTGGTTGCTGGACGGCGCATACTGGTTGTTATACGATGGCGGCGGGCCACCCGGAGATCCGTAGGGTGGCTGCTGCGGAGCGTCATAAGGCCCATGTTGCTGCTGGTAAGGGGACGAGGGCGCGTATGGGGATGGACTGCGCTGGTCCTGAGGTTGGGCATACTGATTATACGGGATTTGCATCTTGGTTGTGAATTCAGTCGTGGAAGAGGTTGAATCTCTGAGTGCCTTTTCTGTGAGGATTCCAGATGTCCTTTATTACCTAGGTAGGTGGAAGCACTGCGACGATCCAAGCGTGAGGGTGCCAAGTCGGAGGGCGACGTGGTCATATTATGCACGCCTGAATGTAAAAACCACGTGGATTATTCAATTGCGTGACAGGCTGCCTCGCTGGAAGTCATAATGAATAACCCTGGAATCTAGAGGCCTCCCTTCTCAGTGTAGCGTATCCTTGGCTAGTGACAGAGCTGCGCCACTCTCGCACATATGGTGGATGCTAACTTGGATCCTCCCGTCACAAGTGGGCAAATCAGGGTGGTTACAAGAACGTACTGTAACAGCTAAAGTTCTCGAGGAAAGAGCCGGTAGTCCCCATGAGTGCTGCAGAGGGTATATTGTGGGCTGTCTTTAAACTTCAAGCTCGACTACCCAGTGATGCTTGCAGCCGCGGTGGTAATTAGCCGCCCCTTGAATGCTTTTCCATGCCCACTTGCCACGTCACAACTCCTCCCCGGCGCCAAAGCGCCCGATCCAAATCAGGCCCCAATCGTAGCTGCAATATCAATAACGCTGATGCTGACCTGATTGGTGCTGCTGGGCGGCAGCCAGCCTCCACCGATAATCGCAAGCTTGTTGTCATCATCCTGGAAGACAGCCAGCCCGCGAGAATACGCATTGGGCTGTGGCGTGTTGTACTGGACCCACGCGTCCGACGCCCCCAACGCCCTGTTGGTGAAGATCTGCGACTGGCTCCCACCGCTGAGGATGATTGTGCCGTTGGCCCCGCCGACGCTGGTCCACACGACGTACGGCGAGCTCGTGGGTCTGGTCCCGGCCGTGGACCTGAGTGGGATATCGGCGGCGGCGGCGGCGACGTTGAGTGGGTCGTTTGTGACCCGGTAGCGTACACGGCAGCCGTCGGTTCCGCACATTTCGTAGGCGAAGATGTAGTCGTTGTTGGGGAGCTTGACGACGGCCGGCATTCCCGGTCGCGCTTCGTAGTTGTTTGCGTCTCGAACGTCGTCTACTGGGGAACTCCAGGAGACTAGGTCGGTGGTTGTCTGGTGCGACAGCTTTTGTCCGTTTCTTGAGTCGCGTTGATCGGCGTAGTAGCAAATCAACTGGTTGTTATAGGCCCTGCCAACTTTTGTGTTAGTCCCCTCCTCTTGGGTATGGAGTCATTTTGGGTAGAAAACAAATCGCAAGACTCACATGAGCAGAGGTTCCCAGACAGGGGTTAAGCCATTGTTTGGCCGGGCTTCACCTCCAGCTGCCACGCTGCTGACAAAAGACCAGTTCACACCACCATCGGTGCTAGCATAAACATCGATCTTGGTCTTGCTGAGGTCCGTTGGAATGCTGTTGCCAGCCAGGAGGACTGTGCCAGCAGGGAACTGTCCGATGGCACTAGGCAGCTCGTACAAGTATGGCTGATATCGCAACCCCCAACCATTGACGGTGTCCTGAACTCGACCAATCTCTGTCCACGTTGAGCCATCGTCTGTCGACCTATATATCGGGAAGTAGACAGCCGGGGGCTCTGGAGAATAATTCTCCCAAGTGGCAATCAACTCGCCAGACCTCAACTGAACCGCCCGGGCATACAGGACTCGCGGGTCGACCCATCCAGCATTCGTCGGGGGTGAGAAGATGACTCGGTTCGAGATGGTTGCTGTCTGGCGCTCCTCGATCGACGGAGTTGGCGTGGCCGCGACTTGCAGCGTCAAAAGGCAGGTGAAGCCGAGGAAGGCAGTCCGTAGCAAATGCATCTTGGGCGTCTCGAACGTGCACAACCTTCTAAGTTTTCGATGAGCTAGGTACGGCCCAGAATGTTTCCCACCTTGTCATGCACGTTAACCTTTGTTTCTTAACAACTCGTGCTTATATATCAGAAGCGCATGCACAAGCCGATAGTCGTGTTGGGTAATCCCGGACAACATAACACCGGCGGCCCAAGTTCTCGTGATCATGTGTCATTTTAACTGTTCCCAAACAGCGGTAGACCCACATGGAGCACGGCCAGCCAAGACAGGTAGGTGTATACGCGCACCAATTCCAGCGCCCTATAACAAGCACTTTACTAAAACACCTTGGCAATATACTGAGCCTCGAATGGTTTGAGCTCCGACGCGGGCCGAAGTCAATACTGAGCGCGCGTGCCTGTGCTTTCCCCCCGCATTACTGCACCGATGACTGCCATCTTCATTACAAAGTAATACTTAGGTACAAGCATTACTCCTGTTCTAGAGTTTTCCGTGATATGTTTTGCTCATAAAGAGCAAATTCAATTGTCTCGCGATGCTGTGCATCTACCCCGACGCACAACCATTTCATTTCAGCCCTGATTTACCCTAATCTAGGTAGGAATCACTATAATCTTAAAGGGGGGTTATTACTATTACACTATTTACTAAGTACTACAGTCTACTGTATATCAATACTATAGCTTTGCATTTAGCTTATAGATTCTGAGACCTTTCTCCTGTACATAACAATGAGTTTACAACCTTAACCTACGTATATTCCAGCACTTTAACACTGGCCCTACTGCCACATTACCGTCACATCACACGGCCAATCTTGATATCGAATAGCTTTTGAGTGGGCGAGGTGTGTCCAGAGTTTTAAGTCCGCTCATTTGATAAAGGTTTGCTGCTTAGTTTACATATGTAGTATCATGCTAACATCTTACACGGGATACATACCTAGGTATTGGTAGACTTGACATCCTCTTGGCGGTTTTGTGGTTTTGAATGAAAATCGAAGAAGAATAAATAAACTAGGCTGGCAGTTCTACACAAATGTTGTGATCGCCCTTGCAAACAATAAGTTGTAGACCTTCACTTGAGCAGGATCTATGCTGATAGCAAAAGAAACCAACGACCAAACCACATTAAATCTCACCGAGCCGCAGGCAAGAATCTCACTCGGACGTCTGGCTTTTCGTACATAGCCCAGCCCCTTAAAGTCCCGTCAATTCCCTCGGCGTCGTTTGGGCCCGGCACATGCTCCAAATCAAACTTCCACAGGACCTTGGCAAGAAAGACCCTTATTTGCCACCAAGCGATCTCCTTGCCCGCGCACATCCTCGGGCCCTGGCTGAACGGCTGGAATCCCGCCCTTTTATCGTCCGCGAATTGAGGATCGTATAACGGGTGGTTATCGTCAGGAGTTATCCACCGCTCTGGTCGGAACTGCAGAGGTTCGTGGAAGTTCCGCGGGCTGCGTGCCAGAGAAAACAGGCTGGCTTGACAAACGACCTAGAAACGAGAGATGGTGAGATAAAAATTTGATCCGGGTCTATACAATTCATACAAGGGTAACATACCCCTCTCGGAATATATCTCCCATCAACTTTCGCCCCTGGGCTTATCACCGGCATTCCAGTGAGAAGCGGTGGGGTGAATCGAAGAGATTCCTTTAAACAGTATGTGAGGTATGGTAGGCTCGCCGCTGCACTCGCTGTGATACTATCGTATGTCTCGAAGGAATCCCTAATCTCCTTGGTCAAATTATCCAAAACATGGCGGTTCTGGACTAGGTGATAGATGGTGAAATAAAACCAGTTTGATGGAGGCTCATATCCTGCAATAAGTAGTTGGCCTGCGACTTGTTCAAGGTGGCGCAGCTCCTTTCCTTTGGGCGGTTCGCGATCCGCAGGGATCAGCTGCTCGAAGAAGTCAAGGTGCTCGACGGCCCCCTGACGCCGGATCCGTCTCTCGAGCTGTTGACGACTGTGCTCTCTTATTTGAGAGTGTCCCATCATCCTAGGTAGCAGATAGAGATATTTCAGCGGGCTGATGAGTGGGAAGCGCCATGATACTTGAATAAGCACAATAGCCCGGTGCAAGCGCATGAGAAGAGATAGGTATGGAGGATCTTTCACTATCTCGAAGTTAGCAGATAGAATCACTGGGAAGAGTCTGATATGAAGGTGGCATTGGGGCGTTTACTGTCTTTCAGAGCATCCAGCTCTCGATTATATGCCATGTCGGCGGAGATGTCCACGCACTGCAACATTCTCTGTTAGTCATCCAAGAACAGCGAGGAAGTCTTGTGGCAAGAAGCGAGTCAGGAAATGTCTGGTGCTTACTATCCAGTTGATCCATGTGGGTAAGCTGACTCCTTGGCCATTCATCCCTGAGCTATAAGTGTGCATGCGCTCAACAAAGAGGTCAACATATTTATGTATGGTTGGCTCCTTCGCTTTGAGCGCTCGACCACTAAAGGCTGGGGATAGCTGTTTAGAAACCTGACGGTGTCTCACAGGATCCCATTCCCAGATAATTCCACCATGCTCGTCGTTGCCATGATTGTTGATCTGAGTCTTCGGGAAACGCTCCAGAAATTTCTCCTGGGAGCCGTGAATACCTGGATGCCTCTGTAAGCTAATTCCACGGATTCAGAACAGAGACCGCGGTGCTGACCTGTCAAGGCCTGTGGAGTCGAAAACACAAGCTCATTTGGTGCAATGCGGACAACGTCTCCTGTGGAAAATGTGAGCATACAAGTAGAAATCCATGCTTTATAACAGACCCCGGGGTCCTGGTCAGAGCATACCATATTTCTTTAGCGCATTTTCAACTGCCCATGGCCATCGCCCGGTCAAGCTAGACCTTTGTTCAGTCACGGCCACAGCGATCAACCAGGAAGTTCGCCTCACGAGTGAAATGCAAGCCAAATATCAGATACTGCGGCGAGTCTGGGGCCAGGAAATCTGGACAGGGGATGAAAATGGTATCGCCAGATTGATCGAATAGCCCAGTAGAATATGAACTAATGCCATGACATAAGTGAGTAATATGGTTTTCACATTGTGAAAAGGGGGGCGACGGGGGAAGCAGGGTAGACCAACACTTCCACTGATAAATGTTAGCAGCTCTCGGAGCGCCAGCATGTCGTAGAGCTCTGCAAGCGTAGCTGTGAAAGGCATGGCCAGGGACTGTGTCATACGGAGTTGACGGAGCAGCAGTCATGCACAAGGTACACTAGAATGTGAGTGAAGATAGCAACTATGAACGAAGAGGCCCACCTCTGTCAGCACATGCAGTCTACTCAGAAATGGATGATGGGCAGAAGCTCAGAACCCACTGCATGCTATCATTCTTGGTGATGAGTATCGGACCATAAATATCTTGTCATGCAATTAGGCGGGGTCTGGCTGGACGCATGTGATGGGACCACCAACTGCATGGAGAGGGCGCAATCGAATCCTTCGGTTCTGCCCCAACATCCAATAAAATGTAGCCGTACTTAGGTGGGGTCGTTATAGGGGCCAACAGGTTCTTCAACAAACCAACCATAAAAGACGTGAGGCTACCAACAGCATAAATGGTATGGAGCACTTGAGGCGAGCCGAGGTAAAGGACAGTGTGTCTGCAACTGACTGCAACCATGCTGACAGGCTGGCAGGCTCCAAGGTCTACAACGTCCCCGTCCACCACACAATGCTGCTACCTTCTCTACCTATTGGTGGTCCGTCACGTCATAATATATTGTAAGCGCCAATGGGTGCGCTGAAGTAATAATGGTCTTATTAATGAGGAGTTCTCAGCCTGGTGAGGCAGACCCTGGAAGATGCGGGCACATATCTCTGCCCCTCGGCGATAGATGGCAAGCTACCTAGGTGGAGATGGACGGAAACCCTCCTTCCCCCCAACTCTCTCTTTTGATGAAACAGCGTCTCCAATTTCTGCTGAGACACTGTTTTGCTGTCTTTGAGCGTTTACCACTGTATGAAGGGACCATACGCCTACGGGTTGTCTACGGATTAAGAACAACACCACTAAGAACAACACCACTCAGTAGATTATAGATATAGTTTATGTCTCTGACTCCACTGCCTGGGCATAAAAAGGATAACTAGTTGCCAACTACAGTGAAGCCTTTGATTTCCTTGTGTTCCTCTCAATGCTTAAAATCATAGCGACATGATGGCTCAGTGCTAGTAGCTCACCATCTGTATCCCTCACCGAAATATCAAGGTCAAATTTCCCAATCTTGATCTGCTTCGATGTCACACGTACAGCCAACCACTCTAGCCCATCCTCTGGCAGTGCCGTCTTCATTTCGAGATTCATAACCACTGTCGGGAACCACATGGCGGCACGCTGCTCATTCTGGGCCTTACGCTCCTTTGCCTCGGGGGTATCACCACCCGCCTCGCCCTTGCTGGACGCACGCAGCATCTCGCGCAGCTCCGGCGCTGCTAAAAACTCGTGAAGGTTATACTGTGACATCCGGAGTCAGCTGTCTAGCCATCGTGGACTCATTCGCACTGGGCAAAGAAGAAGGAGATCATCTTTATTGGCAGCCTAGGAAATCATGGCGAAGTAAATATCTTCAAGACGTGCCATAAAGCGTTGAAGCGTTTTTATGAAAACTTAAAATATATGTTTTGAGGAAAGTGAAGTCAAAGGTAGGTATCTACTCACCGGGAATGAATCCACCACGAATGGCAGCCCAACCTGCGTGATGCGTTCCCCGCTAGACAAGCGTATCCACATATCCAACACACCAGGCCCCAGCGGGCCTTGACGGGGCACGTAGAAGTTCCAATTCTGTAGCGAGCGCGCTGCGGCTTGCGCGGGCTTGGGCAGCTTCGACTCCTCCCACGTGCCATCCGTGCCCTTCTTCAAGGCCTCAAAGTCGGGAAGGGGAGGGTTCTCCGCGGCTGGGGTTCCCTCGAAGCCTGTCGGGAGTGAGATCCCGGTGAAAGTCCGAAGGTTCGTATGCGTTGTGTAGGCCAGAATGATGCGGCGCGAGGACTCGGTGGTCCACGGGGACTGTTGAACAAGCCCGCCCTGCCACAGCGTGAGGTGCAGCGTGGACAACTGCCCGCTGATCTTCACGTCCTCTACCTTTAAAATTGCGGGTCCAGGACTTGTGCGGCTTGGGAACTCAAAGTGAGCGGTCAGCGTGTCGCGCTGGTCGCGCGACGAGAGGTGCTCACTCGCGGCCGAGAGCATGCACGACCCAGCGTATCCGCCGTTCGGGACTGGGAGATGATATCAGGCGAGATTCTTCCTGCTGCGTGCGGGCAGGGTTATGAGGCGTACCATCTCCAATACAAAAGGCGTCACCGAACTCGACTCTGTACGTGTGCGAGTCTAGCTTTGTGACCTGTGTCGCTTCGGCGAGGGAAGCACGCCCCACCTGTGTCTGCTTGGAAGCCATGATGGATGTGATGAACCACGTGTGGTGTGTGGAATAAAGAAAGATGCCAAGTACAGGTTTTTAATAGAAAGTTGAATTAGTTTCAGTTTTTGGATGTGAACAAGTGGTGAAAATAAATGTATCGGCGGAACGCCAGACTAAATATGGGAGCAGTACGGCTCCAGGGAGCAATTTTCATCATACCTACCTGACCTCCCAACAGCACTTCAGGAGTCTTGGCAGAGGAAGTGACGCCAACCGGTTTTGGCTATGCATGCAACGCAATATGTCATCCGCATTATGCATTTCTAGCGATATGCAATTCGATGTAGACAATCGTCTGTCAGAACTGTGGGATGCTGATGCTTTCAACTGATCGAGACTATTGCCTTCCAAGGTTTGTTCCCGGCTGGATAGTTATGCATTATGAGTGGCTCGTGATAAGAAGATGAATTAATTATCCATTGACAGCCTATCTACAAACGTCTTTTCAAAAACAGTTGTACTAAGCCCTATAGCAAACTATAGTCCTTGCATTTAATTACTATAGTAAATACTTCTAAAACTAATAATCCTTTTAGATACTAAAAACGAGAACCTAATAGTATTAGGTTATCGCTCTACTAGATACCGCTAAAGGTATATCTAACGCTATAGAGGAAAAGAGGGGAAGAAA
>MAVT02000974.1:0-18351 GCA_001702395.2 Diaporthe helianthi | reverse complement strand
GGGTGTGGGTGGGTTTGGTGATGCTCATCTTGAGATCGAATATGGCCCTGCTAATCAGCGGCCGAGCCCTTCGTACTCTTGATCTGATGAGGCCAAAGACGGACCGCCTCGATATATTGAAGTGTAGATCATAATATATGAGACTACAGTAAGAAAAGAGTCCTTTGGGGAATGTCTCCAATTTGTAATCGGGGAGTTGCTGCTCCCGGGTATTGTTGGTCAGTGTGACGTGTTGGTGAGACTATTCCCAGGTGCCTTCCCCTCGGCCCAATAGACTAACAACAACAGGCTCTGAAACAAAGACCGCTTGATGTTGAAGGCTCGTGGGATGGGAATTATCCATACCTACTCAAGTAGGTATACTAAACAGGCCCGCTTAGC
The DNA here is from genome assembly GCA_001702395.2 of Diaporthe helianthi. Classification (NCBI taxonomy): domain Eukaryota; kingdom Fungi; phylum Ascomycota; class Sordariomycetes; order Diaporthales; family Diaporthaceae; genus Diaporthe; species Diaporthe helianthi. Next base: position 17,970 of record MAVT02000974.1, on the reverse strand, counting down.
TTACTGAACGGAGGAAATATCAATACAGAATGTGTGTATGGTCACGAACAGGGGGGGGGGGTTGTGAAGGATATGGAGCCGGGATTGTCAGGCCACGGCATGGGATGCTTCCACACTTCCTTCTCTCTCTTATTCTCACCCAACACATAGACGCTCACTGACAGTCACACCTCCTGAGCCCTCTTTTATCCCCCCCCCCACAAGTCGTCTTCGCCGCTTCCACGTCGCTTTTCCTATTTTTGCTTGTTACCCTGTCCAGTCCAGCCCTGTCTTGCCCTGCCCTCTCCTGCACCTCACCTTCTCTTGGCCCCCAGCCGCTGGCCCCCCCCTCCCCTGGACCTAGTCAGTGACTTTCCCTCGCACCATCTCTCTTGTCCTCGTGCAGCTCCCGACACTTGCGGGACCTCGCCCGCATCACTTGGCTCTGCTCCATGCTATTGCAGCCTGCATTCTGTTCTCATAGTTCAGGTCATACCATCGGTGACACTCTTGGCCTTGGAAGCACATCTCGTCACGGTGCAACCCTGATTCACTAGGGACAGACAACATTCGATTATTTTCCTCGAGGGCTGGAGGCAGATCGGTAGACTTGGGGGCTTGGAAGAGAGCTCGGAAGGCCGCAGCAAGCTGCAAGAGGGGCAATCTCCCCAGGTCCGAACCTCTCTCGTCAGAGGTGAACATGTAGGGTTGTCAACCCTGGAGTCGAAGGAGCAGGAAGATCAGCCAGGCGAGCACCCAGTTTTGACGCCTTCGCAGCCAATACGGAGGAGGGCCGGGAAGCGACTTTCGGCCCACGTCGCCGTGCACCGCGCACCGCGCACCGCCGACATCACCCGGCCATGGACCCAAGTGGTCCGGATGAGGACGACTCGGCCACTTTCTTCAACCATGCCGTGGAGCTGGCACCCATCGACAACCGGCCGGCCAGGGTCCGCCGCCTGTCGATGGAGGAGGACTACCTGTACGAGCAGGTCATGACCTTTGCCCAGCCCCCCGGCCCGCCCGCCTACCACGTCGCCACCCACGGCACCTACCAGGGCCCATCGCGGAAGGGCGGCGAGGCCGTGCTGGGCGGGGACGGCAGCCCGGCCGAGGACGAGGACGTGCTGCCGCGGTACTACTGCGATGTGCACATGGAGAGCGTGTTCCAGATGAAGATGGAGATCGAAGATGCCGTCAAGAGGGCAGAGTACAGGAACTGGCGCACCATGTTCGTCGTCCTGCACGGCACCGCACTGCACATCTACGGCTCCAAGGACAAGGGCTGGAGCTGGAGCAAGAGCAGGATGCACGGCCCTGACGTGAAGCCTGATAACCCCCCGTGGCTGAGGAAGGGTGCCCTGGAGCGAAGCTACAGCCTGCAGCATGCCGACGTGGGGATCGCCGCTGATTATCACAAGTATGTCATTGCGTCCGGCCCATGTGCCACGGCCCGGGACGAGTCTCTCAGCCCATCTGTAGTTCCAGCGGCTGGTTTCGTTTTCCACAACTGGCTGGCCTATGTCCCAAACAATCAACCGGATGGTCCGCTAACGCGCAGGACACAGACGACGATACGTTATCCGCATAAGAGCAGAGACGGACCAGTTCCTCATCTCGTGTGTAGAGCTCGAGACATTTGTCAAATGGCTCGAGTGCCTCTTCGCCGCCATAGACGTGGCGGCCCCTATCGATGAGAGGGATTTCCCAAGGGACCAGAGCATCCCCCGGATCCAACGGCTGCGGTGGCTCCGTGGGCAATACTCGGCGCAGGCCACCAGCAATGGCGGCAGCTTCCAGCAACTGACCGAGTCCCTAGTCTCCATGCCCGAATCCCACATCGACTCGGCCATGCCATTAGACCCGCCTGCGGATGTCGAGATGTCTCCAAATGGGCCCCCGGCGATAGACGTCACAAATGGCGCGGCCGACATAGCACCCTGGGATCCACACCACCCACCGACAAACCCACGACAGAGCATGGTCCCCGCCCGCCGGCTGTCGGTGTCTTCCTACCATAACGAGAGCGTAGAGCCCGAGACGGGCAAGTGGCGCCCACGACACCTCTGGACCTCGACGCACGACATGGTCTATGCCAAGCTCTGCTACGCCGTGCTGCTCTTCAAGAGCCCGCGCAAGTCCAACTTTGTCATCTTCAAGGGCCAGAGGTGGCACATCGACTGGTCCACGGGCCAGATGTCCCGCGTCCAGCCGCCATCGTACGGGGAGCCTGAGTTCTGGGGCCCATGGCAGGTAATCCACGCGGAGAACCCACGCTTGTGAACTTCGTCGACTACATAAGGGCCTCGATGGCCCAATTTTTATTTATTTATTTACTATTATTATTATTACTAGTATTATTATGGGCCGGCATCCTCCGGCTCCTATTCTTCTTCTTCGTCATCAGTGGGAAGAACATGATTGTGTCATGGGAGCGAAAAGGGTTTGCATCTGTTGCGCCTACCGCGTTAAGAGGCCCGTCTTGGCCAGGCGTTTAGAGACGACCAAATGCGTTGTTATTGTACCACAATATACCTACTCCTTATTGCATTTGAGAAAATAGGGACAGCATCCGAGGCAGACAAGAGGGTTGACAGTGAGTCAGCAGGCGAGAGCATCACACGTTTTGAAGCGAACATTCTAGCAATACCCAGACGCTCCCCGCAACCGGCTTTGCTGCTTCTAATCATGGATGGTAGCATTTTGTATATGTGGTTGGTATTCACAACTTGAAATTGGTATCATATTGCATCCTGCTAGTCCTTGTGGAGTTTCACCCAAGACGAGAAACGCCCCCCAACGCCTGGAATCCCCGTAGTAATCGTGACACTCGTAAGATGCAACCTACTCCACAAACAATCTTGCACGCCGTGTTCCTTCGTGGAATCTTTAAGACTCCTGTACGGCATAGGAGAGAACAGTGAACTGACACGCGCGCACAGCTCATCCCGTGCATCACCGTGCATCATACATCCGTCATCTCAGCCTCCACAGCCACCGACTCCCTCGCGAGCTCCTCGGCGGGAACATCGGCCAGCAGCGCTGCGGCCCCGTCCACATCGGCCAGCGCGCGCTCCAGCGCGCCGAGCAGCTCGTCCACCTCGGCCCGTTGCTTCTGAATCTCGTCCCACAGCGCAACATTGGCCGCCTGCGTGTTCTGCAGCTTGGCATTCATCTGGCTCTGCTGGCTCGCCAGGTGCGGCGCCAGGTGCGCGGCGAGGATGGCATCCGCAGGCAACATGTGCGGCGGCGTGGGCTTCATGTCTCCCTCGTCGTCGTTATCGTCATCATCACCACCACCACCACCACCACCACCACCAGCCTCAGCCTCAGCCTCCCCAACAGCCCTCTCCTTCCCCTTCCCCTTGGCCGCCCTCCTCCTGGCGGCAGAGGCATGCGCCCGCCGGCGCCTCTCTGCGTCCGAGACCAGGCCCTCGAGCTCGTTGAGCTTGGGCACGACGTTGTACCGCGCCTGCACGCGCCCAAACTCCTGGTTGCACAGGTCCGCGAACCGGTCCACCATCGAGCGCTGCACCTGCGCCAGCACCCCTGGGGCCTGGGCGGCGACGGTCGGGTAGCACGAGGCAAAGTTTTCGGGCGAGATCTTGGTCAGCGTGTGGTTCAGCGCGAGGCTGAACATCTCCTGGAAGCGCTGCGCGCGGGGCCCCGGCGTCGCTGCCGTGTGCCGCGACGGCAGGGGCGGTGATGCCGGCGCGGCGGGTGGTTCTGCGCCATCTGCGCCATCTGAGGAGGATGAATGGGGTGGTAATTGCGAGGAGGACAGTGGCTGGGGCTGGAGGTTCTGAGCGTTCTCGCCGTTCTCGTCCTCGGCTGGAGGTTGTGATGATTGGCCATCTGTGGCCATGGTGTTTAGGAGGTTTGGCTCGAGGCGACGGGTTGTCTGCTGTTACAGTCGCATTTGGATGTGATCCTCTCCAGATTGCCGAGTCCGGTCGAACGGTGCCGTCAGTTCTCCTGCGGTCAATTGGTGGAAGTTGGGAGGAAGTGAGTGCCCTGTCAAGATGAATGAGCGACGCGTTGACGCGTTCCTTACTAAAAAGTGGGCATTACGTAAGATTTCAGCACATCCAAGCAGCATCATCCTCTGTGAATGTCCCGAAGTCTGGCTTGCCTTCTGCTCTTCTGTTTGCACTTGAGAGAATTGCAAAGAATCCACTGACAGCGTCCCTCTTTTCTGGTCTGATTGCAGCCTTTTCACATCCTTTTGAAATCTTGCTTTGCTTGTCTTGGGCAATTATTCGCCATCATGGCCCATAGTACGCCCACGCCCTCCACCCACCCTCATCTTTGTCCAGCGCTCTGATCTAACAATGCAGGCAAAAGGAACACGTCTCGGCCCGTCTTCACTGCGCACGAGCGGGCCATGGCCAAGTCGGCCTGGAGCTCCTCATCAGCCCGTCTGAACAGGGACTCGTTCCTCCTTTTCGGCTCGTGTTCGCTATGCCTCGAGTCCGCCGTCGACCCCGTGGCCTGCTCCGACGGCGACATCTTCTGTCGCGAGTGCGCGCTGAAAAACATACTCGCCCAGAAGAGAGAGATCAAAAGGCTCGAGAAGGCCCGGGAACAAGAAGACAGGGAGGCCGCCGAGTCGAAAGCACGGCAGGACGACGAGGCGCAAGCAAGAGCCGTCAAGGAGTTTGAATTGACCCAGGCCGGGTTTGACGTCACTGGAAATAGAGCAGGGAGTGGCCCAGACGCCTGGCTATCGAGCGAGGCCAAGAGCGGGGAGAAACGCAAGTTCTCGCTCGACGAGGACGAGGTGCAGCGCAACGCCGAGAACGACCGGGCGAAAGCACGGAAGGCGATCGAGGATGAAAAGAGCTCCAAGCCGTCGCTGCCATCGTTCTGGGTCCCCTCGGTAACGCCAACGTCAAACACCAAAGACAAATTGCACGAGGTCAAGAAGAAGGCCAAGACGACGCCCATCTGCCCGTCATCTCAGGAGAACAGTCCCCACCCGTACTCGTTGCACACGCTGGTAACGATCAATTTCACCGAGGAGGAAGAGTCCAAGGAGTCCAAGGAGTCCAAGCCCAAGTCCAAGACGAGGATCTGTCCATCATGCAAGAAGGGCCTGAGCAATTCCTCAAAAGCGATGCTTGCAAAGCCATGTGGCCACGTGCTCTGCAAGGCGTGCGCCAGCCAGTTCATGAAACCGTCGGGCCATGATCCACATGCCGACCCCGCTGATGCGAAGCACGCGAATGCGGTGAGGTGTTACGTCTGCGATGGGGATGTGACGGAAAGGCCAGCGAAGAAGGGGGGCGACAAGAAGGACAAGGAGAAGATTCGGCCAGGTGTGGTGGAGCTCAAGAGTGACGGGACGGGGTTCTCGGCCGGCGGCACGAACGAGGTCAAGAAGAGTGGAAGTGCATTCCAGTGCTGAAAGAAGCACATGCACATGCATTTTGACAGTGCTCCATAGCGGTTTAGAGTACTCAATATGCAAAAAGCCAAGAGTCTATGTGACATGTGCAGGTACAAGCTTGATATGGAGGCAGAGTAGCCTGTGGGATACTCTCACCTCGTTGGAACGCCTTCTCCTAGTATCATAGCGCCCGCCCATCACATGAAAATGTATTATAGAATTACCTCCACCTCTGATATCACTTACCCCCTGTGGAATAACGCTCCTATAGTTTAATCTCCTGTGACACAGTGTCCGTCCCATGGGTTGATGTACGGAACGGGCTTGTGCCTATTGGCAGGCAGTCAGTCTCATCTAACCTTAAGATGGTACAGGTCTGCTGATGAAGTCTGATCATTTCGGATTCTCAAGTATTCAGCGCTAATCAATTTTACAGGATTACATTGTTAACTGGCGGAGCTACTTCGATATAATCAATCTCTGTGTCCGCTCCAGCAAGCCCATAACAATTGTCCCGTCTTTGATCCTCGCGAACCTCTCGGAAATCTGGAAATCTCCCAGCTTCTTCAACTCCTCCCTGGACCGCCTCCGGAGCAGGGCCTGTGCGGTTGGCGAAGTTCGAATCCTAGCCAGAACAGAGAAGTATAGCTGTAGGATCAGCCTGTGCACAATCTCCTTGGACAGCATCGTCGTCCCGTGGTTGAAGAATGCCTTGAGCAACTCCCCGCCAATTCCGTCGTAGAGCGCCGAGACCCCCTCGGTTTTCCGTATGTGCATGACGGTCCCGAAAATGGTGTCCTCGGCCAATCTCTGGACACGCCGGGCGAGCGCCTGTGCTTTGCTCTGCGTCCTGCCCACGTTCTGCTCGACCACGATTATGTCTTCCCCCCTCGCCTCGGTCGAGGCCTCCACCACCTCCTTCTTCTCCTCTCCTCCCCCGTCTTCCGGTTCGGGCTCCGGCCTCGGCCTCGGGCTCTCGGGTGCTGAAACCTGGACCCTCGCCTTGGCTATCTGGAAGGGGTACGTCACCGCGGTGGCGATGGCCTTGCTCAGCGCTGCGACCAGGAACGTGGCGCCGTTGGACTCGCCCTCCCGGCCCCTGTCCACCAGCGCCTTCTTGAGCGCGTGCTGCAGGTAGAAGGTGATGCTCGGGTTGAGTGTCAGCACCAGCGTGGCGCTGTAGCCGGCCCAGAGCCCCAGCAGGCCCTTCTCTGCGTGGATGACGTGCAGGATCTCGGCGGAGGACAGGCCCCTCCTCGTGTCGGGGGCCCCAGCTCCGGCTCTGGCTCCGGCTCTGGCTTCGCCCCCGGCGTCATTGTCGTCACTTATAAGCGACGCTGTCTGCTTCCGCGTGACGACGTTGCTGATGGGCGTCGTGAACAACCGCGCACACGCGCCAGCCGCGGCGCCCACGGCGAGCTCCTCCCATGCGGGCAGGCGCCTGCTATTCCCTTGAGACCTCCTGGTGCGGAACCAGTTGTACTACACATTTGATCAGAGTTGGTTAAAAGACGCCAAGGGAGAATATACATTTCCATGTAGATACACCACCATCTATCTATCTGCAAGCAGTGATTATCTCCACTCGCCGCAGTCTCGCAAGGGCAGATAGTACACATGTCAGGGGGAAAGAGGAGCACTTACAAAAAGGAAGAATAAGAAACTATCAGCCACGCCTTTGAAGATATCCGAACCCAGGCCAGCGTAAAACGCCCGCAGCCCGCCCTCACGCTCGTATATCCGCGAGATGGCGTCTGTGATTCCCGCGTACTGCTCCGAGGGCGAGATGGTGCCATCTTTCCGCAACTGCCGCTGCACCTTGAGCCGGGTGTTGATGAGATCAAGCGGGTATGTGGCGGTCGTGGATATGGCCGTCCCCGTCGCGCCCGAGACGGCGTGGCCGATGGCCGGGAGGAACTGGTCTGCTGGCATTGTTGGAGTGTCGGAGTGACTCCTAGTATATATATAAATATAAATATCTGGTCAGGAAATATAGACTCGGATCCGGAATGACCAGAATCAAAGGCCACACACAGGCCACACAGAGTCAGTAAAAGAAGACGAGAGGAGAGTGGAAGGTTGCTGTGAGGATGAGACCACTCCAGTCTTTGCAAATATACCTAGGTAAATAATTACCTGAATGATAAGAGTATTCTTGGCTTTGACCCCAGTCAAACATTGAGTGTAATAGTTCTGGCAGGACAAAAAGATGCGGTACCGAAGCCGACATCGAACGAGGACCCCCAGCCAGCCAACGCAGCAGCACATGCAAAGACGCGCCTAGCCCCCGTCCCTTAATAATGCAATGCCGACGTCATCCTGGCCTTAGACTTTAGTCTTTTAGCCCACTGCGCCCCGGATTTGCATGGGCAGGCACCCCCTGCTTATTACCCCACAGTCTCAAGCATGCCTCCAAACAAACACATCATGTTCGCCAGAAAGTTCGATTTCCCGAATCCACTGGCTCGGGACCACCAACCAAACCAATGACACCCGCGCGAGGTCCGAAAACCCCCCTCTCCTGCCGTGGAGAAGCTCAGCTAGGGCCCTTGGGAGTTGTATGTGTGTGTGTGTGGACTGCTCCCGAATCTCGAATTTGAGAGCTGATCTCTGCGGAGGTCTCTCGGCAATTTGCCGTAGGAAACGCCTCTTTCAATGTTGGGCATGCTTGGTGCCGCGGAGCTCAAGATTTTGTCAGTGAAGGGGGGGTGGTGGAGGGGCCAAGTCTGGACTGAATCTGGCAGCTGTCTTTGTGCTATTGGTGTAATCTCGGGATAGACCCTACAAGTTCATGCAACAAGAGCTTTGCTCGGGGGTCCGATGTACCACCCAGGATGCCTTCGTAGGTGCGTCAGTGTCAGTCACACTGCCCAGCCTCGTATGTGAATCTACTTACTTACCACGGGTCGACCGGGTGGTATGTAACTAAGCCATAGTGGTTCCACACTGGCACTGGCATTGCAACCTTGGAAGTTTTGACTACGTGGCTGTTTGAGAATGATAGTAGTGTATACGTGATTGCTTTTTGCTTCATAGTGGTATCATGAACATCCCTTCCATCCAAGGGGGGGGGGGCGTACCAGCCTTCCCAGCTTGACGTGTTGCCCTTCTCTGGATAAAAACAAAACCAGTAAAGCTACAAAGATGAAGCCCCCAACGCCTTGCGAAATATTTGTTGTAGGCATGTTTTCAGCCTCGGCCAGTTGGCAAGACCGTCCCAACTCCTACTCAAAATGCATTTGGTTGGTGGAGAGCCCGATCGCACTCTTCCTCAAAGTCCTGCCTGAGGATAAAAAAAAAAGTGCCACGAGCCGTCCGTCTGACACACAGCAGACGGCAATGATATCTTGATTTCCCGGCTGAGGAGGAGCCCCCGGACGTGGTATATAAGCCATAGCCACGTGGTCCCGTGCCACCCGTGTTTATGCGCGCTGGAGAGACTCGCCCTCCCTCGGTTCCCAGCCTCCCAATCTTTCGCACCTGTCCTGCTGTGTCAAAGCGGGACACCCACAGTTATGCTCGGGTATGTCGCAGGTAGCTCGTCATTGGCACCTTTGATGATTTTGGAGCCAAAACAGTGCCGTCGCAGGTGGTATTCCGCATTGATCTTGCGACAGTACCCCTTACCACAGCCGCTACACCTGTAAGGCTTGTCCTTCAGGTGTTCGGCATCCATGTGGGACTGTAAACGTGATTTTGTCGTGAAGGATTCGTGACAGAAGCCGCAGTTGAAGTGATCCACGGCTTTTCGGGGAGACCTGGCCACCCTTTCGCCTCTCCGCCTTGGACTCTGCTCCTCCGATGTTTCCCCAGCCTTCTAAGCCGGACCACCCACGGACACTTGTCTCGGAGCCTGCATCGGTGCGAAGGTTGCGCTGCCGGGCATGTTCGGAATATCATCCTCTTCCTCACCAGGAGCGTCCTCTTGGTCTAGCACCGGCATGACAGGAATTGGAGGACGGTGGCCGGTGTGGCCCGGTGGCAAGCGTTGGGACCCGTAGCCACTGACTTTGAAGATGTTCTTGCGGCCATTGTCCGTGGCGGCCGCCAACTGTTGTTGCAGCCGGTTGATTTGGTATTCACGTCGAATGGTATTGAAGACCGGCTGGGCCACAGCAGGCTGTGGGTTCCATTTGGCTAGAGCGGCCATGACAGCCGCTGTCTCTTCATCACTGTCGACCGGCCCCGCGTTGGGGTCGTCGTCTTCCTCGATCGGGGCGTTGGCATCGAGAGCAGCCTCTGGTGACGGTTGTCAGTATTGGACTCGGTGGAACCACGCGGGCAAACTCACTCTGTTGACGGGCCTGGTTCTTCTTCTGGTACGCTGCCAAGAGCATGTCATATGGCAAGGACCGCCCCGCCACAGCTCTCTTTGCTCCCATACTGTGGGATTTGCACGTCAAAGATCTGGCACAAGGTTGTCCGTTTGGCAAGATAACACCGCATTGCCGCTCGACGTCAACCGGACCTGTGAGCATATTTGTTAGCCGTCTGCTGAACAAAATGCTGGCACGCTTGGTACACTGACCTTTAGGTTTTGTCTTGGGCTTGGGCTCGTCCTTCTTCTTCTTTTGTTTCGGACCCTTATCCGCCTCGCCCTCGGCCTTCCTCTTCTTGCCAGAAGGACCGCCCTCTCCCGTCTTCTTGCCGGCGACCTTCTTGGTTGTCTTGCCAGGGACCTTCTCCCCATCTTCGTCGTCGTCACCACTGTCGCCATCCGCGCCAAGCGTGATGCCCTCCTCTTCTGCCCGCCGCTCCCGCTCCTCTCGCAGCGCGGCCTCCTTTGCGCGCTCCCTGGCCTCTCGCGCAGCCTTCTTCCGGTTTGCCTTCTCCTTCTTGATCTTCAGGCAGCCGTTTATGTGTTCGACAGCCGTCGTCATGAGGATGCTCTTCTTGCACCACTTGCATGATGTCAGGGCCGGGGCATCGACCATGGGATAGCCCTTGATGAAGGTCTCTCGGGGGAGCTCATCGAGTTCGTGGAATGGTTCGCTCGGTGATACTGCCTTGTTGGCCGCTGCGCTGGCGTTTGGCTTGCTCTTCTTATCTGTATGGTATCACTATTAGAAAATGACACATATCCCCAAGCACACCACCGTGGAGTATGCGTACCTTCAACCACGCCATCCTGGCTGCCACCATCCTTAAGCTTGGGGATCTTCTCTTTCAGCTTGAAGCCACCAAGTTTGCCCTTTCCTGTGTTCTTCTTGGACGCGACCTTTATAGTGGCCTCGTCGTCTGTCAAGCTCACATGAATTAGCCCTAGTCCCGCATGATTCACGACGCGGCTGCAATGGACTGCCTCACCTTTCCGGTCTTCGGCCATGACGGCCACCTGGGGCTCGCCCCTTTACGCCCGGGGAGCCGGTAGCACAACTTCCGCCAGTGTTGCGATGCGGCCGTGATGGATAAAAGCGGGTTCTGCGGGAGCCCCAATATGCGACGACCGAGTGGCGCAATCGAGAAAGCTTGGGCTCGGGCCAGGATCTGTCGCTTCGACGTGTGGTGTGGCTGGATCGGAATTGCCTCAAGATGCGCGGTCGAGGAGGTAGCTGCCGATTACGTCTTGAGGGACCAAAAAAGAGTAGGCCTGGAATGGCGGAGATGGGTGGGAATGGGATGTCGGATGCCGACAATCGCAATGATGAATCGCATGTGGTCGCGACAGGCCAAGGGTGGTCTGCAGGTCAACGGGCCTGTGCAGCGGGCCATGCATTGGGACCGGGACCGGGGCCCCACTAATTGGGTAGAAACTTTATAGAAAGATCAATATGAGCCGATAAGACGGTAAGATATGCATCTAAAAAGAAGTATTCCATCCGAGCATATATCAAACGTTCCCATGTAGACTAAAGCAGCCACTTGCTTCATTGTGGCAGTCAGCCATCCCAGGAAATACTAGCTGTCCAGTCAACTTGAGACTTTGTACCTTAATACGCTGAATCTTTGCCAATAAAAATCCCCACGCTTCCACATCCGCTGCCCCAGCAAATCACTTCTCAGTGTCCCCTACCCAGGTGTTTTTGCATGTACTACGCTCGAACAAGTCACCAGGCGGTCTCTCTCAGCCATCTGCGCCCATCGCTGGCAACTATGGGGATCATGATGAATGCGAGATTGAGGGAATCGGAGGATAAGGTGGTGGTGTTTTGCAATGTGCAAAGCATGACTCAGCAGGACATGAACGGTACCAAGCCTTGCACCGCATGCTTCTGGAGCTCTCAGGACCGTCAGAAACGGGAGCAGGATTGGTCCGCGAGTCGAAGACATTTATGATATCGCCGCGTGTAGTGCTCCGGCCAGAAAGACGGTCGTACCCGTCACTCCAGCACCTTCGAAAGCCCGGCGATCAAGGGCTCATCCTGGCCCTGAAAGCACCTGTGCCTCCCCCGCTGAACCATGTAGCTCAGCTGTCGTGGTTTTTGTGCCCTTTGGGCAGCTGCCTCCGTGGGCGTAAATGAAAGTTGGGTCTTGGCAACAAGAGGCTGCCAATGCCTGTCGTCAGGTTCCGATTGACACCAGCAGCAGAGAGCAAGAGTATGCTAAATGTTGCGAAACTTGTTCACAGATGTCATGGGACTTGGGTAATCTCGAGGGTCGAGGTCGGCTGACCCATCCTAGTAGTTTTCATAGCCTTGTGAGGGAACACCCTGGGATGGCACTTGTGTGTAGGCCCTGGCTTGTGCTTGTGCCTGCATCGCCCGCTGCTGTTGTTGGTGCTGCTGCACTATCAGGTCGCTGAACCAATGATGCTGCAGAGCGTCCGCGGCGCTAATTCGCAGCTCCGGACGCAGCTGCAGCATCTTTTGCAGGACATCGATGCCTGCTGCGTCGATCATGGGAAGGATCTGGCGCAGGTCCTGGGTGGCGTACATCTGGAAGTTTGGTTTATACTCTGGAAACTGAGTGATTCCGGGCCATGTACGCTCCGTTGGCGTTCCCATGATCCTGAAGATCCTTGTGATCTGATCCTCGTTGGTGGTGCCTGGGAACAATGGCCGGCCTGTGTACATCTCCGCCATTATGCATCCTGCGGACCAGATGTCGATGCTGGTGTTGTATGTCCGGCTTCCCAGCAGAACGTCGGGAGCTCGATACCATAGGGTGACGACCTCGTTGCTGAAGGTGTTGACCGGTATGCCGAACGCTCTGGCCAGACCGAAGTCACCCAGCTTCAACTGGCCCTTGCTATTGATGAGAAGGTTCTGAGGCTTCAGATCCCGGTGGAGGACCCTGTTCTTGTGGCAAAAGTCAATGCCCTTGAGCAGCTGGTACATGAAGGACTTGATGAGCATAGGCTGGAGGGCACCACGGTCGCCCTTAGTGTCCATGTATTTCTTCAAATCACCGTCCATGTAATCAAAGACCAGCATCAGCTTGTTCTCCGTGTGGATCACATCATGTAGCGTGACAATGTTCTCGTGTTTGAGCTCTTTCATGAGTGAAATCTCGCGGATGGCTGTGCTGGGTGTTCCTTCCTCGGAATCGAGATGGATTTCCTTGAGCGCGACGAATTCGCCCGTCTGTCGGTTGCGCCCTTTGAAGACCTATTTCAAATTGCGTCAGGATGCTGCCAACCGGGGATGGTTTCGGAATCGGTCGCCCCTCGCTTTGCCAGACTTACAGTGGCGTATGTCCCCTCACCCAGCTTCTCCAACTGCTGGAACGACGAGAGATGGCGTTTGCCGTCCATGATATTTGCTCTTGTTGATTCTCGGTCGTGACTCACTCAAGCGAGACTCGGATCGTGCTGAGGTCGAGTGGTTTATTTCGGGTCAAAGAGGGCGCCTGCCGACAGTGATCTATTGACCGCGAGCGGCTCAGAAATGTAGGTAGTCACAGGGGGGGGCGAGCTGTCAGGCGCAGTGACTAAGACGATCAAGGGACCCGTAGGATCTTCTCGTCGGATAGCAGGTAAGATAAACCAGCTGCAGTGTCGCGATAGGTTGCAAAACGTGGGAGACACTAGGTCGTGGCGGGTATGAAGGGAAGTGGCGGCTGTCATAAAAGATGCAGAAGCTTGCTCGAGGAGATGCTGGCCGAAGGGATGTAGATTGGGTGGGCTGATGCTACAGACGCCCTCTGATGCTATTCTTGGGGGCAGGCATCCCACCCAGCCCCAGCTTGGTCCAGGCCAGTCTGAGCCCGACCACCTAGAGTTGAGGCTTGGGCCAGCCAGAAGCTTTGGTCAACTTGCAGATCCCCCCCCCCACCCAGCATTACAAACAACTGGGAAGTTTTGCAGTGAAATGTATCAGATGTGTAGTGTTTAATTAACTTCAATGTCGTATGTCTTACTGTTTCTCATTGAGCACATTTCTGTGCAACGTGCTTTTCGACAAGCCTCTCTTAATGATGATATTTAATTCTTGACAGTCCTGAAAGATGCATTGCTCGTGCCCGCTCTCTCCTCCCCACGCGGTCCCAACATGGAGCGCACACTGCAAGGAGCCTAAATAGCCGCATCGGTGCCCGACATTAACTGCGGGAATATTGCAACGCAAAACATTTTACCAGAGGGAGCAAGCGGATGGCAAACAATTTTCGTTTGGATATTAGACTTAGTCCATCTGTCAATTCTGGGTATCGCATGTGAGGATGCCGAACTGCCCTTCTCTCCTCGTGAATCCCAAACGCCATTTTCCCGACTGTGGCCGAATTCCAGGGAATTCCAAAGTATGCAGACTCCAACCCAATGCTGATCTCCACAAGGCCGCACTCGAAATAAGGGAAGGACCTCACTCTCTCTTGTTCTCCTTCTTGTTCTCCTTCTTGGTCTCCTTCTTGGTCTCCTTTTCGTTCTCATCCTCGTCCTCCTTGTCGTCGTCCTCCTTGTCGCTGGCGTACTTGATACCCTCCTCCTTGTCACGCATCCAGCGCTCCATGAGAGTGTAGCCGCCTCTAGCGGGACTAGGCAGACTGGCTCTGTAGCTCTTAGCGTTGGAGGGGTCGGGTCCGCTTCGTCCGTTGACGCTACCGACGAAGAAGGGGCGCACATCCTCGAACTTGGCAATCTTCTCCAGCAGCTCAGAGTTCTGCACCGGCGCCATGCTGATGGGTTTTCCTCCGTAAGAGCCGACAGACATCTTGGGGATGCTGCCCTGAGGCATGGGTGGCACCTTAGGAGGGATATCCGTGGTCTTCTTGATAGGCACGCCGATAGGAGGAGAGGCCTGGATGGGGGCATTGGGTTTGAACTGGGCCTCATGCTCATCCAACTCGTCATCGGACCGCTCGTCCGACTTGGTGCTGTCCTCGGGCTCCTCGTCGGTTGGGTCTGGCAGGTGCTTTTGCGGAGAGCCACGAGCGGATATCGCCTTCTCGAGGGTCTCGTCACCCTCGCCGGCCTCCAAGTTGAACATGTCGTCCTCGTCGTAATGCTCAGCGGGCTCGGACCACTTGGTAGGGGGGACACTGATGGACTTGCTCTTGGTGGCGACGGGCTCAGACTTGGCGGGGGGGTCGAGTTTGCGTCCAGAGCCAACAGGCTCGGTAGTCTTGGTGGTCTGGGAGTTTGTCGCCTTCAGTTTTTGCTTAAAATCCTTTTTGGACATTATCATCAGAGGATTCTCATCCTCTGAAAACTCCTCCTCTGCATGCACACTCTCGACCATCTCGACCGTGGCCTCATCCTCCGCATCCGCGACCGTCGGGCCATCACTCTCCTTCAAATGACTCTCGCCACGACGTCCACCGCCCTCGGGCTTGACGTAAATGGGGATGTTCTTGGGGGCCATCTCATCTCGGTTTTCTGCGCTCACTGACGCAGTTCTGGATGGACTTTCGCTCAATCTATCGGCATCAGAAGATGAATCTTCAGATCCAGGATTTACGACAGTCCAGGTTGCTGGGTCGTCGAGTGGCTCTTTCGATAGCGCACGGAGAGCCTGGGATGAAGAGACTTTTCTTGGTGGTGGATGGTCCTCGCCGTCAACGTCGCCCAACGATGTAAAAGGGAGTCCGGTATCAGTGGGGGCTGCTGAGTTTTCTGAGCTGGCACTGACCACCTCTGCAAAGGCGGAGGTGGATTCCTGGGGTGATGAAGACGGTAAGACCTCCTGGCCTTGAACCTCGAACCGCACTCTGCGGATGTCTCTCGGGCTGTTTACAGAGGAGCGCCGCAGGGCACTTTTTCGGGTCTTGGCACTGCTGGAGTCGCTTGCTGTGGAGTCAACGGATGCGTCAGTGGCACGTCGCAGTGGACTTGGCCTAGGCTGGGCCTGAGGGCTCTCCGAGGTCTGAGTGCCTTCTGAGGTTGGTGGGGGTTCTGTGATGGGGGTCTGATCTGGTACCCGAGGAGCCTCAGAAGTCTGGGTGCCTTCTGATGTCTGGGGGTTTTTGGTTGCTAGCCTTTCGACAAGGTTGGTTGTTGGCTCCGTGCCAGGTGAGGTGGGTGGTGAGTGGATGGGTTGATCAGCACTGTCAAGAAGTGGGAGGTAGGTGGGGATAAAGAGGCCCTGGAATTCCACTTCCCGCTCGTGAGTGCTGCTTTGATGAGGTTCCTTTGGTGTCCCTGAGGTGTGAGGAAGAATTGGTGGTGGGGAGCCCTTGTTGCGCCACGGGGCGTCGTTGGACTCTGTTGGCGATTCCAAGGGTGGTGTTTGACCACGATGGCTTCCAGGAGGGAACAGGTGTGGGTAGTTGGCCAAAGACTCGGTCACAGCCTGCGAGACCTGGTCGGCCACGTCTGGGGACGCATCCTGGAGCTGCTCCTCGGAGAAGCGATTGAACTCTGTTGCCATCTGGTGGCGATATGCAGCAACCCGATTGTCCAGCTCGGCCAGCTTGGCTTGGGCCTCCGCAAAGAGTCTCTCAGTATCGTCGAGATCCATTGTGACGTGACAATCGTGTGTGCACCCCAATATCATCAAGATTGGCTGCGCAAATCACCCAGCCCTGCCAGCATTAACACAACTGTTCCTTTGTGCAAAGGTAGATAGATCAACACACCCTTGTCTGCAAGGGCTGCTGGCTAGAGATATGAGATGGTGGCCATGTCGCCGGTGGAAGAGGAGGGGGGTTGTCACACGGAGTCTCACTCTGCTAAGCTGAGAGGCTGGTGAAAAGTGAGGTTTGATCAGAGCTTATGAGCTCTCGGGGTGACGGCGTTGCAACGAAACTCCCTCCCTCAACAATAGACCTCTGCAAGTAATTTACCAGGGTGTGTGCGTGGTCAAGCTCTGGGCCTGGCCTGGGCCTGACAAGCTTGGAAGTGGGGACAGGTGCTGGGAAGGGGCGATAGGCCTGCCCAGTGCCCACCCTTCCAGCCCACAACCACAACCACAACCACCACCACCACCGCCTCCGCCACGTTGGTACCTGGGTACAATCAGAAGGAGCACAATGAGCACTAACCCAGCATGAGGCCAAGCCCTGCTGTGGGGGAGGCTCAAGCTGCAAATGCTCGTGTCCTACTTCCCTCACTCTGTCGCACTAGCTGTCTACCGCTTGCAGCATCACCTAGCGCCTTGTGGTGTGTCTCTGAAGGACAAAGGAAATCAAGGCATCCTTGACCTGTGCATATCTCTGGCCACATGCACATCATCTCACTGACCTCTCTCATCTCATGGCTTATCTCATTCCCTATCGTTTAGCAAGCCCATCTAGTCTCTACGGAGTAGTCTTACTGTTACAAGAACCACCCATATCTATGGAGCTTATTATTACTATGTATAATTTCATCGGTCTGCTCAGAGCCATTGTGATACGGTCACAGACATCTTGCCCCCAAGTTGATTACTCATGAGTGCGACATGAAATCCTCCAAAACGGAGCAACAACGGAGCCTCGGCCGATAAGGGGCGCTCCCTCCGAGTCAGGAGTCAGCATCTTTCCGGTCCCCTCAGCACGTGCCCCGGAGGCCATGGGATGAACCAGGCTGATACCGGTCATTTGACCTAGCCGTGTCGCCGCATTCAATGCGCCTGTGTAGCCCTTACACCGACTTTCGTCATCTGTTTAGGCTCTCACCGTCGGGCATAGTTATTTTGTTTAATTTATTCCTAAAGCCGTCAGTCTGGTGTCTTCTGACCGGGCAGCTTATGTGCCACAGGCGAACGTGTACAGCCGCCCCCAGGCGCTCATCGCCAAGCGCCTCCAGCTGTACCAGGAACTAGGTGACTTACCTAGGTAGATATCAACGCGTCGATCCTCGATTGACTCAGCGGCTCGTGTATAGCGTCAGCTATATAGTGCGCCATAGGGGCAACTTTCTAAAAACCTTAAATGACCTAAAAGCTACACCGCACGTTTATAATTAAACCCCTATAGTAACTTAATAGTATAACACTCTAGGCCTTTACTTTAACTATCTTAATACCTTCAAAATTTAAATATTAACCCTCAAACTATAAAGTATTTAACTACTTATTTTTATACATTTACTTTTTACTAATTATCTTTATATGTTTTATATTAGTAAATAATATTTAAATCATAAAAGAAATTATAAATAACTTAAGTACTAATAAGTTTATTTTAGTTATTATTATAGTATATAATTTAAGATATTATATAATAATTTAATTAAATTAAATATTAAAGTTATAATATATAATAAAATAAATATATATTTAAAAAAACTTATTATTACTACTATTATT
>MAVT02000973.1:0-18356 GCA_001702395.2 Diaporthe helianthi | reverse complement strand
TATTCTAGCTACTTTTACTAGCCTTAAGAAGTAGAATCCTTATAGTAAGATAGTAGGGGAAATAAGGAACTATAGGCGTCCTATTAACCTATCCCACTTACTCTAATTTAGGTAGTAAAGCCTTAGTAACTTAGATGCTAAGAGGTGTGTACTCCTAGAATATACTACTGGGGATATAGAATACCCTAAGTCTTAGGCAGGTAGTGCCTGCTATACAGCCATGCAGCAGTGATGATTGGACAGGTCTGGGAAGCAGACAGAAGGAAAGGGCCGAGATGGCAAGCGATGGCTGGAATCCTGGATGGAAAAGAACAGACTGACGGCAGCAGCCCGGCCCAGAAAGCACAGACCAGGCGCTAGAAGGATTCTAGAAAACGGCCCGCCTGCGCGATCCATGCCTGCCATGGGGAGCACAGAGGCGATGGAGGGGTGGGTCCCTTGCATGTCTTTCTTCAACGTGCAGCAGCATTTGCGCCCGAGACCGTTGATTCAATTCATCCCGCCATCGTTGGAGACACAGGATGAAGCAACAAGTCGCAACGGGGAAACACATTTCTGTCCTGTCTCCTTCGAAAGCATGCCCTGAATAGCAGTGATCATTTTCGCCTGTCTGGATTGGACGGACCATATTGATTATGGTGGGGGCTTTGGTTGAAAGCACCCGGACTGGCCCGCAACCGTGGTCCTAACTCCCGTGGGCAGAGACACCTCTGCGCACCAAATAAAGTCTCGAGCAGCACTGATGGGATGGGATGCACCGCGCATCAAAATTCTTAAAAAGAAGGAGGGAAAAAAAGATTTTCTAGGGACCATATTGCAGCGACACCCTTGACCTCCATTGCCACACATCCATCGGTGTCAGGACAGCTTTAGCTCAGCAGACTACGAGAGAGAGAGGGAAAAAAGCTAAGGGTCTTGCAGGCTGGTGGCCAGCGCGCACCACCCAGGCAGGGACCAGCTTGCTCACCGACATTTGAGAGAGACCCTTCGCTTTCCCTAAATCACACATTGGCAAAAGAGGGGTCCAATGAAGGTCAATTCGGTCTTCCGTCCCGTCCGTCTTTCTTTCTTGCTCTCCCTCACGTCGCTGGAAAGTGCGAGTCTGTTATGACCTCGCATTTAGCACTCATTCAGACGTTGAGGGTGAGGTGCGTCAGCCGATCGGCCCATTCTATATACGGCAGCTCTTATGCACGTCCGCTCATTACACGTGTTTTTCACGACGTCCCTTATCTGGGTGCAACCGACGCGGGAAGAATCTTGTAGATCAGCCTGCCACTCGCAGGCTGCCAGCCAGACCCCACGCCCGCAGGCCCAGCCTAACCGAAGCTCAACCTGCCCTAGTGGGCTTAGCCATCTCCGGCACTTGCAGCTCTACTTTCTTCTTCTCGGTTTCCACGTCGTCTTGTCGCCGGGCCTAGCATCCTTCCAGGCCTTCTAGCACGCCTTCTAGAAACCCACCATCCGGGTTGGACTTGGGTCCTTGGGGCGCAGGGGCGTCGCGGTCGCCTGGCCTGTTGGGCCCCCAAGGGCCTGCCTAGCAGGCTCGCTAAGCTTTGCTTCTGGCTCTTAGTGCAACCCGCCGCCCTGCTCGGTCATCATGCGCCCCAAGCTTCTGGGGGTCCACGGGCCCTGCAGGCAGGCTGCAAGTTGACGGGTCGAGTTCAGACTCCCTTGCACCCACCGTCCAACCGCGCAACGTCCTGGCTTGTTAAACCCCAGCACGAGACCCAGCCGTTCCATGGAGAAGTTGCGCTGGGCCACAAAAATGTCAGGGCCTATGTTGCCGGTTTTGTTGTTGTTGTTGTTGTTGTTGTTGCGTGTGAGAGTGGGAATGGGACCGATAGCAAGTGAGGGAAAATGGCAGAGAGTCAAAGATGCAAGGAGGGAGATATTCAGTTGAGAGTGAGACAGGAAGGAGACATGGAGACTACAGTACGCCGTACGGAGTACCTGCCAACACACCCACCGGTTCGTGACGGAGAAGGTGGTGTACTGTAGTCAATAGGAAAGAGCGAACGCCCGCGCACATACCACACACCACACACCACATACCACACACCTCACACCTCACAATCACACTACCCCAAACGGTACAATCTGGAGAGGTAGTCAAAAGGTCTGTCTGTCTGTCCAGTGCCCAAAGATTCACCGGTGGGGGGTATCATTATCCAGCTAGGAGGGTTCTGATTTTGCCTTGCACACTTCGCCTCACGTCTGATGTGTTTTATCCTATACTCTGCTCTGCCCATCTGGTATTTGCCCCGAGCCATTTGCACCTGTTCTCCTCTGGATTCTACCTTTCTCTCACCTCGCCGTCGCCTCTCCAGCTCGACTGGTTTCACCCTCGATCCGAGGGACCGACTCTGAAACACAAGGAAGATTCCTGGGCAGAATCTGGGCGACGCCTCCTCATCTCTGACGCCTTGAAGTGATCTCAGCAGGTAGCTGAAGTACTGAAGGGATCTGATCTGGTCTGATCTGCTTGGGCTGAGCCGAGCTACACAGTACCCTCCCGCGCCCGCTGCTTGGTTGCTTGCCGTCAATCCTGGGCCCAGCACCGTGGAGACCGTTACCGCCATTACAACCCACACGCCAGCATCCTCCGTCCTCCCCGGTCCTCAAAAACACCAGACCACTTCTGTCCAAGGGCTTGTGGCAAAAAGGTCTCCTATTTCCTCAAATACCAGATCCTCAACCACCACTTCCCAACCACCGGCGCACACCCGTTGGTATCCTAGACAGCTGCCGATCGCCTCGTGCGCAGCTCAGCACCGCAGCAACCACCGACATTCCCCTCCCCGCCACTCCAGTCAAGCCACTCCTCGACTGCGGCAGCCCGTGCTGTTGGGAAGCTTGATCGCGCGTCCAGTTACGAGACTTTACAATAGCGAGAGCTCGGAAACCTGCTTTGGCAAGAATTGCGCTTTCATCTTTTGTCGCGCGACAGGCGACAGGCCAGCAGCCAACGCGCAAAGCTGCATACAGCTTTGGGGCTTGTTGTTGTTTCATGCAGCCTACCAACCCGGCCTCTCTGCGTGTGCGAGAAGGACTTCCTGTTCCTAGCTCTTGAGACAAGCAGCTCGACCGGGGTCCCCAAAGGTTGAAAGAAACCCAGAAAAAGACATACATCCATCAGCCCTGTCTCTCTGGCTGTCTGCTTCCCTCTACAACGGTGCACAGCTCCGTCCACACCCACCTCGTTTCCCTGAATCCCCTTGCCCGTCATTCAAGCAAGGGTGTACGGAGTAGAGGGCACCGACAGCCTGGCGTTCCCGGCCCCACGTCTCATCAGGACACAGGCACAGCCCACCAGCCCACACACAGGCACAGGCACAGGCACAGGCACAGGCACCCTCCCGCGAAACACAGCAACGTCAAATCGGTCGTCTGAGCGCAAGAGAGACATCGACGCAACCCAACCAAGCCGCCAGACCCAGCCCGGCCCAACCTGTCAACACCCCCAGAACAAACCCAGGCGTCTGGCCTTGCTAACACGAATCGGCTCGGTTCAACCTTGCGCGTGCATGCGGCTGCTTGAGAAGCTCCCACTGCCCGCTCTCTGTTTTCCGCCGTCCACTGACCCCTCGCCTCGGCCATTTGATCGCCGTCGCAGTCGCACCACACACATAGTCTACACATACCCTGTCCATACTGGACCTGTGACACCTCGAGCTTGAGAGTGCCCCTCCTCCTCCTCCTTCGACAACAACACCATCATCAGCAGCGCAGTCTCGGCTGCACACAATTCTTTTCTCGCAAATAAGACTTCCCTCACGGTCCAGTCCTCTGTCCCCCTGCCCTGCGGCGGTTCGCGACGAGACTTGCAGCCAGGCACGCATCACTGCTCCCGTGAGCCCCTTCCCCGCTGGCATCACTTGCGGTCTACCTAGCTTTGGGCCCGCCAGCGCCAACGATTTGTACGTTTCAAACAACCCGGCTTTAACTTAGCTCCTTTCCCCACGAGGTTTAGGTTGTTCTCGGCCCGAGAGGCCTGGGGTCTGTGCATTGGACGCTGACCAGACCTCCGATTATAGCTCGCCAGCACGCCGTAGAGCTGGAGGTGGAGGTCTTTGAGATTCAGACAGTCCGAACCAACCAACGCGGTCTCTACCAGTCCTCCCGCCCGAGACCTCTTCACGTTCCACGACAGGTCGAGCCGAACTCTCGCATACGGCCGAGACCCTTTTTCCCCCTTCGCCGCGCCAGATCTGGGTCTATCCCATAATCTCGTGGCCAGTCAACGCCGCTGAGCACACATAGCTCTCTGGTAAATCTCCCAAAGCGATCGGCTGGTGGCGCGATCATCCACACGAGACTGCGCAGGCCTGGCCTCTTCTATCTCACGGCCTCCTAGCCTCGTGTGAAGCCAAGGTCCCAGAAGACGTCCAGAACCGATCTTGTCAGGTATGAATTGGGACACAATTACCAATTAGATCAGACAACCGGGAAAAGGACAAGCGCACGGTTCAATTCCTTCGGACGAACGCACAGGGCGGAGCAGGCGCATACCAAAACACAGCAACTCTGCAAGAACTATTTGAGGATTGCAAAATACTTCGCATGGAAGTGCTACCCGGGGGTACATCTGGACAAAGCGGTGGAAGGTAGCAACGCGCCATTACGAGGCTGGTCTGAGCTCGGAGGAGACAGAAGACCAAGCTTTCGTCATGAGACGTGGTCGGGTATCTACCCCTCCGCCATCGCCCTACAGGGCGCTGGCCCACCACCATGCTTCAAATGGCCAGCAACTGGCAGGCTCTGTCTCGTCCATGATCAGGTCATTCAACGTCGAGACCAATCCCGCCCGGCCGATTCGCCCATCGCCTCTTGCAGCAAGCACAATTCGCGACATGCCACTCGATCTTGTAGATCGAATAAGGTCTTTCCCCCTGTTCAGGTCCGCACCAGACGAGTTCCTAGCCGCAATCGGCAAGCACCTGCGGCCACAGATACATGCAGCGCACGATGTCATCCTCACTGAGGGAGATGATGCCAGGTCAATGTATTGGCTGGTACGCGGTGTCGTGGCGGTCACATCGCGGGATGGTGAGGCGGTCTACGCAGAGCTCAGGGCTGGAGCGTTTTTCGGCGAAATTGGTGTCTTGATGAAGATACCTCGCACAGCCACCATTGTCGCGCGTACGAAGTGTATGCTTGTTGTCCTGAAGAAGGAGGACCTCCACGCAGAACTGCCGATGTTTCCAGACATGGAAAAGGCGATTCTGCAAGAAGCACAGGAGCGGCTAGCAATCCTGAAGAAGAAACAACGTGAACGTGGTGTGAAGCCCGCCCGCAAGAGTGGCACAGCCGCCCGCGACGTTGTCCCAGGCGAGGTGACAACTGGTGACGCAGGGGTCATCAAAGAGGGCACCGTTGTCAACTCCAAGAAGCGCAAGTCTCCCAGTCCCGGCGTGATCGAAGATCCGACTATTGGAGGCAGTGCCCTTGGAAGCGGATACGTCGATGTGCGGACCACATTGAAAGAACTGCCACTTTTCTCTGAGCTGCCCGCCGATGTCCTTCACTTCCTTGGCCTCAGCGCTCAACCGGTTTCATACCCTCCTTTCACGGATATTGTTCGGCAGGGGACAGCTGGTCACGAGATCTACTTCATCGTACGGGGCGAGGCCGAGGTCATCCGTGAAGCAGCCGGGGACAACAACGCCAAACGGATGACGAGGTCATCCATGCTGAGACCCAGGCTCAAAGCTGGGCAGTACTTTGGAGAAGTTGCAAGCTTGGGGCTGGCATCCGGCCGCACTGCAACTGTGCGGTCTATCACTTCAGTTGAGTGTCTTATGATTGGGGGGGAGGCCCTCGCTGAGCTTTGGAAAAAGTGCCCTCCCGAGATACGTTCGCAGGTCGAGGAGACAGCGCGAAATAGGTATCCAAAGGCGGACTTGGATATCGATATGAAAGATGCCGGTGAGAAGGAACAGTCAGACGAGGTCGACCCGTCAACACCAACCAAGGAAGTCGTTCCTTCAGTCACGTTCAACACCCCAACGTTCAATACCCCGATTTTCAGAACCCCGACGTACAATAGCCCACAATCGAGTCCATCATCTACTTCGAGCGAGCAGCAGGACAAGACAAGGACATACACTGACCCGGACCCATACCTCAGCGTTGATATGGAGAATTTGAGAAACAGGAGGCGTAGTTCACTCGCTCCGCCCACGCCAGCGCAAACGGATGCCTCGACTTCGCCTGGAATTAACGGCGTCAGGTCCTCCCAGACCCATGAGAGCAGTCCCCTTAAGCTCTACTCCATGTCCGCGCCAAACACTCCACCAGAGAACGATCAAGCGGCGCCGTCATCAAAACGGCAGAGGACGCTGACTCACAGACCAGCATCCCTGCAAACCCTGCAAAAGATCGCGCTTCCGGACGATATTCTCGTCATGGTCTTCAACCAGCTCAACATTGTGCAGCTCCTGCGTCTCCGGCTGGTGTGTGCGCACTGGCGCCGGCTCTTGACTGTTTCTGACAAGCTTTGCAAAGACGTCGATCTCTCGCATCATAACCGGTATGTCACGGACTGGGCACTGGCAAATGTTTTGGGTCCGTTCATCGGCAGCCGGCCTGAGATGGTCGACATATCAAACTGCTATCATGTCACGGACGAGGGCTTCCAGGCCTTCTGGAAGCTCTGTGGCAAGAATGTCAGATCTTGGAGAATGCGGTCAGTGTGGGACGTCAGTGCTGGCCAAATCTTGGAAATGAGCGAGAACTCCAAGGAGCTCGAGGAGGTTGACTGGAGCAACTGCCGCAAAGTCGGCGACAACCTTCTCGCAAGGGTGGTGGGTTGGGTTGTTCCAGAGCCCCCACCCGAGCGCAAGAACGTGGTCATCGCCAGCTCCGGCGCGCCTGGCAAGAGGGGCTCGAAGATGCAAGTCATGCACTGGCAACAACATCCTAATGCGCCGCCCCCAGGCACCGTCATTGGATGCCCAAAGCTGAAGCATCTCACTCTGTCTTACTGCAAGCACATCACAGACCGATCCATGGCCCACTTGGCCGCGCACGCGTCATCTCGTCTCGAATCCCTCTCGCTGACACGCTGCACTTCTATTTCTGATGCAGGCTTTCAGTCGTGGGCCCCATTCCGATTCCCAAACCTAACACGCCTGTGTCTAGCCGATTGCACCTACCTCTCGGACAATGCCATTGTCGCACTGGTCAACTCAGCCAAGCAACTCACGCACCTTGACCTGTCCTTCTGTTGCGCCCTGTCTGACACGGCCACAGAGGTCGTCGCCCTAGGGTTGCCACTGCTCCGAGAGCTGCGCCTCGCCTTCTGCGGTAGCGCTGTGTCCGATGCGTCGCTCGGCTGCATCGCGCTTCACCTCAATGAGCTACGTGGCCTCAGCGTTCGGGGATGTGTGCGCGTCACAGGTGTAGGCATCGAGAACGTCCTCGAAGGCTGCAGCCGTACCGAATGGATTGATGTATCTCAGTGCAAGAACCTGGGCGCCTGGCTCGCAGGAGGTGGCATCACGCGATGGGGTTTCGATGAGCGCGGACCTGGCAGGTGGCTGCCCATGAGTGTCGTCCGTGGCGTGCCCGGCCAGCGGACCGTGAACCCAGCACTCCTCATGAACAACAACATGAACGTCCCGCGGCCACAGACTCCCGTCAACGGGAGCAGCGCCAACGGGAATGGCCCAGGGCTCGCGCCGAGCCCCTTTGGGAGCACCGGCGGAGGCATGAACATGGGCATGGGCTTTGGAGGCGGCGCGGTTGGCGGCCCCGGCCCAATGATGAAGCCGGTCGTGCCTCCCAGGGGCATGCGGAACCGCCGGCAGAGAAAGCCGATCCGGTTCATCGTCGAGAAAGGGGCCGGCGGGTTAAGATGAGCCTGCCAGGACCCGAGCCAGGCTGGTCTTGCCTCCTTTCTCTTTGTCATTACGCCTTCACATGGACATGCGGAAACAGATTTTCCAGGTGACGGCAAATAAATGAGCATGTTGCAGATGTAGATTAATGTACTGTAAGTGTTGTTACAAAGAAGGCGGGCTGGATATTTGTTGTTATTTTGGAGATATCAAGGCATCATGGTTTGTCATCATCATCATCAAATTATTGCATCATAATCGGCGCTTGGGGATGATGTTCAAGAATAACAGTCAAGCAAAAGCCTTGGGAGGCTCTTCCGGCCCTCGCACAGTAACGGTAACGGACGGCCGGGGTCAAGTCCGTGTGTCCTGCTTTATCATTTTATTTCCTTCTTCAGCGGAGTTGAGGCCAGCATTAGCCAATTCTTTCTTTATTGCTAATTTGGTTGCATGAATGGATTGGCGAGGCACGCGTATCTTTTTGCATAACCAGTTGACGCTTTCAAACAACAGGCACTCTCACATACACACATATGTACAGACACACACACACACACACACACACACACACACACACACACACACATACACATACACACAAGCTTCCCTACATGTGCTCCTCCCTGGACATTGGCATTTTCTGGAATAGGGTTTAGACGGAGTATGATAATAGGATTAGTTATCTAAATCTTGCAATGTGGGACTATCTTGTCTTGATTGTCCACACAAGCATGTTCTCTCTTGCTCACTCTCCAGAGTGAGGTCAACTGATGGCAATTACCGGGTGGATGATTCAAATGCTAACTAAATCTATTCCTGGGTGGTGCCAGGTCGCAAAACGAAGTACTTCGTTTACCATACTTACTTCCTTCAGTTGGGTCAAATGGTACGAGTCTACACTCTCATTTTCAATCCGAACGTGCTGCCTGCCTGTTGGCCTCGAAAGTGCTTGGTTGACGTTTACGAACAGCGCGTGGGTTTCTAAAACCACACTTTGATCCTTCTCAAACCGAGAGTAAGTATAGGGCTAATTACGTAGGCGATATGCCAGGCGGCCCAGGCTTCTCAGCCTGGCCCATGGGCAGGTTGGTAATGCTCACGTTGCCTCCAGATGTCTCGTGCTGCTTGCTATACCAATCAATCCCAGGCTAAATATGGAATTTCTATTGATCTACAATCAAGCAGCTGAGGCCCACTCGCCCGGCGCTGTATTCAATGTTGTAGAACTGCAGGCAGACCAAGTGGCAATTTTCCACGGGCTAGCAGGAGGACAAGATCCCAAAGAAAGAAAAAATGAGGGCTGTCCACATTGAGATCATAGACCATCTCAGGAAGCCGGCGGGCGAGGGTTTAAGATGGCTTCGGATGTTTGATAGTGTTGGGCAAAGAGTTCTTGGTCGGAAGTAATTGACTTGAGTAAGTTCGACTTCACGTTTGCATCACACACAGACATTCTTGGTGGAATAAGACATCAGCAAAATCTGGCTCTCAGATAGGTATCAGCTCCATTATATTCTGCGGTGACTCAAGAATTGAAATCCACGGCTTCTTTCGCTGCCACTCAGTTATGCTGAGAAAGCTGCAGGGCCCCAAAGTTCTTGTCAACAAGCTGCCAGTGTGGTGGGTTTGTGATTACAGACAGGCATACCGTCGCATCAGCAACGGGTGTATTTACATGCCCAGAAAAAAAGAGGAAAAAGTCTACACAGCAAAAATTTGGGACAGGGCTCCCTCCCACCCAGTGTTTTCCGCCCGAACCAATAATGTCTTTTCCTCCCTGATCGTACACGATTCTTGAGTATTGGGCATGTCGAGAGTCCGCCCCCCCCCCACTCTGCAACATCCATCCGTATTGTACACATGAGACCTGGCATCAGGTTATCATCCCCCTCCTCCCTCATCATCCAAGCGATCCCATCCCACGCCGACTTGGTCCCCGATCGATATCTGTGGCAAATTGACCGCTGGTCAAAGATGCGAGATGATCCCCTCAAATTTCTCTGTATAGTACAATGCCGTTTCAAAACGCCGACGCTGAAAGCAAGCACATACACACACGCACAAGCGATACAGGAGGTGGGCCCCCAACAGCTTGTCTAGGTCTCATAGACCGTAATGGTCGTCACCTCGACGGCCTGGTGGGTAACCTGCCTCCCGTCAGGGAGTCAGAGCTTCTTGTTGGCCCAGCCGAGCTGCTCGTTCTCGCCATCAAAGACGACAAACGAGGCCTTGAGGGCGACATCGCCAAAGATGGCAAAGCCGATTCCACTGTCGTCCTGGATACCACCGTAGCAGCTGCTGTTGGCGCTGTCAACAGGGGCGTAGTTGATGTAGCTGCCAGGGACGGTGACGGTGGCCTTGCCAACGCCAAAGCTGAAGTCGGGAAGGACGGTGTCGCAGGGGAAGACGTAACCACCGTTGATTCGGTCGTAGCTGGAAGACTGGATGGCGTCGTAGTAAGCGTCGACGACGTCCTTGGGGAGCAGCATCAGAGTGGTGCCGGTGTCGGCAATGCCGGTGATGGGGGCCGACGTGTAGGCGTTGGAGCCAACCTGGTAGCCGGTCGTGTTGAAGGTCCAGAAGCCTTGGGAAGAATCGATGGGAACATACTCGATCTCGCCCGTGTAAGCGGTCTCGTCGATGAAGCCGAAGTTGTAGGTACCGGCTATGGGACCGTTAGAAATGTCTTGTAGTAATGTGCACCAAGGTAATGAATGACTTACGCGCTCCAGCCTTCAGGTCAGCAGTGAAGACATATCTGTCGAGCTGGGGCCTGGCAGCCTCGAAGAAGGTCTTCTGCTTCGTGGGCGAAATAGTGTTCAGCTTGCCGAAAGCAAGACCCAGGAGACCATCAATGTCGGTGTCGGCCGTGAACTCGGCAGAGACATCGGTGGCGGCCTCAACAGCCATGGGGTAGACGGACAGGCCGCCAACGGTCACGTTGTCGTAGTACACGTCTCCACTGGAAGAACTGCCGTCACCGTAGCTGATAGCCCAGCTCAAGCCCCGCAGCCTGGAGCTGGTGTTGGAAGCGGCAGGGTTGTAGACCTCCTGCCCGTTGACATCGCTAGGAGGAGTGGCGGTAGAGTACACCCACAGGTCGGAAGAACCAGTGTCAAAGTCAAGGTTGAGCGTCTGAGGAGGGGTGCCGATCTGGACAGGGGTGAGATACTCGACATCGTACTCCTCGGGGGTGGCAGGCGCGGATCCGGTGGCCCTCTTGTCATTGAAAGGGAACTTGGGCAGGCGAACACCCTGAATTTCGGACATGATCTTGTTGCGGATATGAGAGACGGCGTCGGACAGCTCCTGGGGGACGGCAGCGCCATACTTGAGGTAGGCCTTTTGGCGTTGGGTAGGACCGTACATTTTCTTGTGCTTGGCGTTGCGCACCTGCTTCAGCGAGACTTTGCCAGCGGTGGTGGCAGAGATAGGGACCGGAACCCTAGGGGGAATGGTTGGGAAGGCCGAAGCAACGTCGACCACGGCCATGGTAGCCGCGAGGAACGCGGCGAAAGAGGTTGTGGGCTGCATTTTGTTTGGAGTTATTACTGCTCAAGCAGTGTCTACGATAAGATGCTGGTGAGACAAAAAGAGGACAAGCCGGTAATAAGGAAGCGAACAAATATTAAGATATCAGAGAGCGACAGCGAGAAATGCGAAGCAGCTTCGAGGAACGACCGTAGCGATCCTGGAGCAAACGAAATAAGAAAGGCAAAGAGCGACGAGAGTATACTTCCAAGTAAATACTGAATATTTGGGGTCTCTGGGGGAGGGGAGTTCGGAGCACAGAGCGTGACGGGCGGCTCAACTCCTTTTTAATATGAAGATGATCAGAGTGGACTGGGCCAGTCCGGTTAGGGGCAACCCCAGAGGAGGAAGCGAAGTCACCGTACACTAGAGCAACGCAGTGAGTGGATCATCATCGGGTGTCCACATATGATATGTGGGGGGGGGGGGAGGACCCAGCACTGCCAGGTTAAGGATATAAGCTGGACCATGGCCACTTGGGCCACTCAAGCGCACGTGAGCGAGATTGTGTCTTCCCCGGGTAGGACGGGCTGGACGGGTACGGCAAGGGCAACTAGAGCCTACTCCGTGAGGGACTTTGTATAGATTCACGCGCGGCGCCCAGATGCCACAAGATGTCGCCCCATGAGGCGTGAGCCGCCGCTGCCACCAAGCTCGAAGGAGAGGCGGGTGGTAGCGCACTGCAGCA
This sequence comes from Diaporthe helianthi, assembly GCA_001702395.2. Classification (NCBI taxonomy): domain Eukaryota; kingdom Fungi; phylum Ascomycota; class Sordariomycetes; order Diaporthales; family Diaporthaceae; genus Diaporthe; species Diaporthe helianthi. The sequence continues at coordinate 6,296 of MAVT02000973.1, read as the reverse complement.
TGCGCAAGCTCAGGGGAGTTGACGTGAGTGCTATTTGGTCCGGATGACGCTGGGTAAGTCGCAAGAGTCAACTCAACCAAGCCATCTACCTGGGCCATTGTCCGATGTTGGTTGGACATGTTTCCTCGGGGCGGCCTACTTGGCGCATTTTGGACGGAAACATGTTGGCATGTCGTCGGCGGTCCTGTACAGGCTGTTGCAGGTTGCGGCTGCAGGACGGCAAGGCATAGCGCGAGTTTGAAACAAGCCAACACCCGCGAACAGGGGCAGAATCTGCAAGGCAGGCGGGCGGCTGGATGGGCGCAGCTCGATGCGGTGGAGGATGCCCAGAACAGCAGTCATCAACCGGAGCAGGACGAATCAGAGCCTGATGCCGAGCAAGACAGTGTTCAGGGGGTTCGACGGTTGATGAAGGAGGAGCACAGAGCCGTTGTCGCAGGACGGCACAGACGGGGCTGCGAGGCTCTGGACCAGACAGACAAATGGAGAGTCTGATGTCGGTAAACCAGGATCCAAGGGCCACTAAGCCCTTGGCAGACCTTGGCGGGATCCTCTCACCTCAGAGAAATAAGCTTAGCCGACGCTCGACGCGGTGGACGATCACCGAGATGCTGATGTGAAGCATAATGCCAGGCGATTGTCTGGCTGACAGTGGCACTGGAGATCCGGGAGGAGCCCCAGAAGCTTTGGTCATGGCCAGCACTGGATCAGCGGCTGGCTGCGAGGTGGCGAACAATGGACAGTTGCTGGCTGGCAACGGTCTGAAGATGTGAGATCATGAGCAGCCGTTGACCAGCCACGCCTTGTTGAGGTGCAAATTGGTGGAACCCCAGGTGCCCGTCTTGGGACCTCTGGCAGCAAGCCTTAGTCGGTCTCTAGTTGGTTGGCTGGCAGGCACCCCTGGCTCCTTGCTGTCGTGAACGTCCATCTCAAGTTGGTGCCGCGCTGGGGCATTGGCCACATGTGCAATCTTGCAGTGTGCCTTCATCCGAACCCCTGAATCCTCCGCATGCCGATATTGGATGCCACGGCAGCTAGGCAGCTAGTGCACAGTAGATTGCAGCTCTCTGGGGTCTCTGTCAGCTTTATCTGCCAAGCTACGGGCCAAGAGAGCAACCAGGTCAGGGTAGGCAAGGCGGCAAGACACCCTGCACACCTTTGAGCAGCCAGACCTGCCAGATGAGGACTCATTGACGAGAGGTCGACCGAATTGCGTGCGCCCACTTAGCCAGACTACCTAACTCAACAGCCGGCCAACAGCAGGCTAGATCGGGCAAGTATTCGAAGCTTTGGCGACGGGAGCTTAGCTTCTGGGCGACTTTGCTTAGTTTGACTGCAGAATAAAATGATTGGGGGGGGGGGGAGGATGAGAGATAGGCGACGATGGGAAAACGGATGATCAGAGCAGTTACTCTTGCCGCAGGGAGTACTGTGTAGGCGCCCTGGATTGAGAAGGAACGACGTAAGCGGGAATTATGATGTACTTAGGTACCACCTACCTAGGTAGGTATCTTGGTAGGTATTTACATCACTCCGTATTTGCACCTGGGTACCTGTGTACCTAGGTATCCACCTGTCAGCCAAGCATGTTGCACGGCCACAGCGAGACAATCTGTTTGTCCAAAACAAAGCTCTGATCAGAGCACTTGGCTATGCCGACAGGCCGGTTCTTCCAACCCCTAGCCGTCGTTTCTTTGTCCGCTAATCCAATCCACATTCTAAAATTTAACATGCCGATGCTTCATGACCTATCCCTGCTGTACTCCGTGCCCTGCCTTTTTCGGCATTAACCGCCCTGAGCCGGTTGTATGGTTCGTGGGGTGGGAACGCGAGTGGTTTACGCGCGCTTCTAGGTCGTGGCACTGGCCGACACGCAAGTCATGCACGGCCTGTCACGGTCGTAGCCACCAGATTGGGCTCCCTCAATCAGGTGGTTTGATTATTGGCCCTGCACTTACCTACTATTATCGAAACAGTGCAACCTCCTCATGTGTTGGTGGCGGACAAGCTCAATTGCTCACTCCAGTGCTGCGGTTGCTTTTCGCTCTATGTGTCAGTCACGACTCACCACCCTATAAAGACTGACACTCCAGGTAACTCATAACTGAGCAGTGCCCTGTGACTGTCTCATATGTCTGATGTCTCAAACAACCAATCAAATCAAAAACTCAACCCTGACATCTCCTACACTACGCCCGTACGTGACGACACACAGGTCAAAGCCGAGGTGTATAAGAGTGTTTCCAAGAACGCCTGGGATGCCCTGGTTTATGCAGCAAGCTCTGCAGTCTGGCCGTGATATCGATGTGCAAGGGGGGCATCTAGTGACTTAATGCGCCCTCATGGATGCCAATATCCCCCGTCACGGTCACTAGGGAAGAATGAACTTTCTGCTGACCTCGGAGCGTTGGGCAGGACCAGTACGAGCAGCTTTGAGGGAATATCAACGTCCAAAGGTTCTCAATAGTCGAGCGTTCACGGACAAGACGGTGGCACGCAATTATGAAGAGGGTAATGGTCTCTTTCCCAGTGGTACTCGATGATCTTCAAAGTCTCGCCAGCCGACAGCTTGCACCTTCGTCTGTGTGTCTCGATGAGTTCATTCTGTGCTGCTGCTCTACCTGGCAACACGATACACTCCATCCGTCAACCTGTCCGCCAAATTGAAAGCCAGGCCGGTTTATACGACTCCAGGAGCTCATCGTTGCTCGACAAAGGCTGTGCGGAAGATCTCATCTCGTGCCTAGGCTGTTTCCACGGCATTGGGGAGCCACACCAGACATCATCGAATGGACCCCTCCAAATACAAGCCCACAACGCGAGTCTTTACTCGAAGCTTTAATTTCAACACTAAATCAGAGAGAACTAGTGCTGCCGTGGCAACCAATCCAAGTTCTATGTTTCTAGGCTATGTGTTGCTACTCTAGCAGGTGCCATGAGCACACGAGTTCTGTTTCTTAATAAAAAACAAGAATCAAAATCACGGATGAAACCTATCTAGGTACGTAAAGGTATCCGTGTTTCACTCTTTTGCAACCACCTCCTCCGCCTGCCCACTTTCTCCAGACTCGTTTACAAGCCCCTCCCTCTGTTGGCCATTTGGAACACCTTCAATCTCCTCCACCGTAGACTTGGGACCGGTGAACCACTTCTTAGCTGCGACAAAGTAATATACAGAACATCCCCCCCAGACCGCCATATTCACAACGACTGTATAGTTCATGGACTCGGGGTCGGGATCTGGCCCTCCAACAGGGAACATAGCCAGCAGGATGCCGAACACCAGAAACGTGACAGCAGCCCAGGCGATAGGGACGCTGAACCTGTTTCCAGTATAGAATGCGCCTGGTGTGAATTTGCCCTTTCCCCACACTACACGTGCGAATATGGGAATACCCCAGGCAAGGTTGTTGCCAGCAACTGCCAGGCTGAACAGCGCGGACGCGGCGGCGGGGGCGATCAAGCATAGGAGGCCCAGTACGATGGCAACAAATACAGCGCCCCAGACTGTTCGGAGCGGGATGTAGCCGAAGGTTTTGGACTAAGTATGGTACGCATCAGAACTTGGCCGGTTTTTGATCAACTTCAACGCACGGGGAACTTACAATGCGGCGGAAGAAGGACGAGAAAGGCAGAGCGCCATCTCGAGAAAAGGCCCACATCTGGCGCGACGCGGCTATGGTGATGGAGTACCCCATGAGGTACTGAACGATGAACAGAAAGGCGATGAACCCCATTGCACCTTGTTTGCCCAAGGCATCGTAGTAAATCTGAGCCATCTGTCGCGAGACCCATCAGCATTACGAACTCAGACTCATCCGGACAAAATGACAAGGCTGCTTTGCTTGCTCACGGGTTGCCCAAATGAACTGCCCAGCACGTTCTCGATGTTCGGGTCAATGCACGCGGCGAGCACAGTGACAATCACGAACCCCAGACCCCAGCACATGCCGATCGAGCTGAGGATGCCCAGTGGCACGGCCTTGGCGGCGTTGCTCGCCTCCTCGCTCATGTGCACACAACTGTCGAAGGCGCCGATGGTCCAGATGGGCGAGAGCCAGGCGAGCATGAAGGCCCAGCCCGTGGGCCAGGTTGTGAGGTTCTCCACGGTGGCGAAGATGAAGTGCCCGTCGTTGCGCTTGTTGGCCATCCCAACTGGCAGTGCGATGATAGTAGAGACGATCAGGGCGATGTTCTTTAAATTTCAATGATTTCAATGTTAGCAACCGGTCAGGTGATGGCGGGAGGAAGAACTTAGTTAGAACCATGCATACTAGAAAAACAGCAAATGTCTGGAGCTTGTTCATGATCTTCGTCAGGGTAGACGCGAGTATACCGTGCGTCAGCGTGCAAACCATGAACACAACGTATACGATTCCGTTGCTCGGAGTCCATGCGCCATCTGTGGATATGACGATGACTGCGCAGAACATGAGGGCAAAGCCATCTGCGAAAGATGTCAGCTGGATGCCAAGAGGAGTCCGGAGGAGCCGAGGTCCTTACAATTGATAGAACATAATCCACCGACCAGGCCCAGAGTGTTACTATATCCCACCAAGAAGCACAAATAGTTCCTCGTCTTGGGCGAGCTGAAGTAATGCGTCCACCAGTACAGGCCACCACTGGTAGGCATCGCGCTCCCCAAATCAGCCATCGCCAAGCCGACGACAAATATACAGCCGCTGGCCAGGAACCACGACCACACCATTCCTGCCGGCCCAGCTGGGAGGGAGAAGGCGAGGGTGCTGGCGATGGAGGGCAGGAGGCCCATGATGGAGAATGCGATGCCGAAGACCTCAAGGGTTGAGAAGTTTCGCTTCAGCTCCTGCTTGTATCCCATCTTGGCCAACAGCTCGGCGTCTGCCTCGCTCGCCAGGACGACGCCATCGTCCCCCTTGGTCACCAGGTCCGGATGATGCTGTGGCGTCTCGGCAGGGGCACCGTCGGAGGAAGAGATCTTCTCTGACATTTTTGATAATCCCGAGTTGCGGCCTTCTCGGCCTGGGCGCTTTTGCTTCAGATTACTCGCTCTGGTGGTGGTGGTGGTAGTTAGATAGGCTGGTTCCAGATGTCCCGTCGCCACCTGTGTGTATGACGGGCGGAAACAATGGCACAATACCTAGATAATCGAGATCGTTGCGAAAATCGGCGGCAGATCCAGCGGGATGGTAACCGGTCAAATACCTAGGTATCATTCGTCCTAGCTGAAATAGCTGACCATCCCATAAGACAGGCTAAGCTCACGGTGCAGGTATCTAGGGTGCAACCAACGAGATAGCTGACTGGATTGGGCGAATGATACGACTCCAACCTTCTCTCCTCCATTGATAAGGCCCCAGCTGAGCGAGTGCGTAACCGTATGATACCTTAGCTGCAGCGCGGGGAACTTTAGAAAGGGCGCGGATAAAGTTGCCTATGTTGGGGAAGTCGGGTGAGATCCTGGAACAGAGCGTCAAGGTTCTTATCTTCATGCAGGTTGCCCAAGGGTTCTCTCCCACCCCCCACTTGCCCGTGTATTGATTCTCCTCTTGATTGATGTTTGATAACGATACCCCTTGCTCCAGCCAACACGATTGTGTTAGAAATCAAGCTCTACTAGATTCTATTTAAGGATGCTGTCTCCCGTGCAGTCTCCCTAAAGGTAGGATGACCACCCTGAACCGCGCAGCTCTGCTCTTGGAAAATAGATGATGAGGTTATCTCTCGCGAATGCCACTCAAAGTCTTGGATAGCGCGACCAAGCATAATTAGTTGCCCAAGCATAGCGACTGGATCCGGATACTTCTTGCTCAGTTGCTCATAGGCGACTGTACTTAAGTATTGCGGGAGTTTCAGTCTATCAGAACTCGCCCATTTTATTTTGATATATGTCAATTTGATATTGTCAAGTAGTGATACCAATTAAGTGACAACTACATAGTATTATGTGTCACAAGATATAGTACCTAGGTTCCCCGTTATTACGCCCTATGGGCGACCGCAGTTGCGGGTAGTGTAGTGGTATTTCTTTTGTAATATTCTGGTATTTGGCCATGTATTTGGCCATGTCTGTACAGTAATTACATTTGAGGCCTTGCGTGGATTATCTCCGTGATGAAAGCAGTTGTGGAGCTGAGAGGCAATAATAGCAACTATACCAACCAGAGATGCTTCGACCGCAGTTACCATTCGCCTCATCATATGCAATGTATTGACTATTTAGATTCTTTAAGTTCCTCTACTAAGCTAGAACTATAGTAACTATCCTAGAAGGATAAGATATAATATATCTTTTTAGATAAATATAGTAAGTTTTA
>MAVT02000972.1:0-18406 GCA_001702395.2 Diaporthe helianthi | reverse complement strand
ATAGTTAAATCTAGTATTATTATTAGTTAGATAATTTCTATTAGTAACTATTAAACAAATACTTTTAGATAATTGTATTAGTACTAAGGAAACCGCTGGCGCCTACTATAAACTACCGCAGTAGTACCTAGGCATTAAACGTGAGATGAGAAACGCTCAAGTGACGTCAAACACTCTCGCCGACTTCAGGAAGCTGCATCCATGTTCATCTCGTATCTTCTGTGCCCTGCCCTCCTTTAAGAATACAACAATGGGCATGATATTTCCCCATACACCCACCGAGATGTACAATTGTCCTTGATGATGAGCCTCAATTGAGAACAGCAAGCTTTTTTAGATGGGAAAATGCACCATGCCAAAAGCGTGGGGATATTCGGACGAAATGCCTAGATGAGGTGCAACCCCAGAGGAAGCTTCATGCCGAAACACAAAACGTAACACGGGTGGTTCATACTCGCAGTGCTCTCTCAAGACCGGGTTTAAGGTAAACCTATCACATTACTGGATTGGGCAAGGTCAGGCCCAAATTGCGGAGCAGGACATGCTCTATTCAAGTACCTAGGTCCATTGATCTTAGCAGCAGCATCAAGTGGCTGTCACGTGGGCCGTGAGGAGTTGGTTGAGTTGTCACTCAATTCTAGAATGGTTTCGAGGTTATAATTGGTCCAGGTGGCACGACCGGCTAGGACGAAATGACACGTCTCTTCTGTCTTCACTAGGTGCATTCCGGAAAAGTCGTGAGCTAAACAACAAGGATTTATCAGTCCTGTATGCATCTTCATGATACAGATTTATGCCTATGCGTGGCCGGTAGAGACTGTACTCCATAATCTTAGATGGGTCAACCTGAGTCCTTTCGGCCTCGTTTCGCCACAGCTACCACCAGCCTTCCAAGACTTTCCCCTCCTCACATGTGCAGACCATCCAAGTCGACTATCCCATCCGCATGGTAAATTAAGGCGGAGGTAACAAAAATCAATCCTCAACTTCGGCCAATACTAAGCACCTGATGCCACTCTCGAATCTCATCATGCCTCTCACATTCAAAGCATAGCGACAGCGTAGGCAAAGACAGACACGAGAGCCAAGACATGACCGGCACCCAGGGCATTGACGCTATCAGCCGCGCTCTTCTTCTCGTCGGTCGAGGTAGAGGCACCGGTGGTGGTGGTGGCCGCGGTTTTGATTCCCAGGCTGTTGCAGGTGTCCATGAGGGTCTGGTTGCTCATCATGGCGTTGACCTTCTCGGCCTTGCTGCTGAGCTTGGCCTGGAACTTGGCGATCTTGTCGGCATCGCCCTCAAACTTTTCATTCTGTATTCATGTGCTGTTAGTACCACGGCATGGCAAATCCGGCTAGATGGCATGATGGGGGGGGTGGGTGGGTGGTAAGAAGTATGTGTATATGTACTCACCAGAGCGGTAGTATTCTCTGCAAGCTTCTGTTGCTTGGCGAGCTTGGCCACGGCCTTGCAGGACTGCTTGTCCTGGAAGCCAGCACAGAAGCTCGTGAGGGTGGCATTGCCCTGCATGGCGGTGAGGTCTGCAGCCTTCTCCTGCGCCTTGGCCTTGATCATGTCGGCCATGGTGGTGTTGCCCTTGGTCTTCTCGTCCAGCGCCGTCTGGTTCGCAACGAGGGCTTGCAGCTTCTCGATGCGCTGCATCTTCTTGCAGTCGTCCTCGGTGTCCTCGACGGCCAAGATCTGGTCGCAGGCGGCCATGAGGGTCGCGTTGCTCTTGAGCTCGGTCAACTTGGTCGCCGCCTCGGATGCCTTGGCCTGGATGTCCGAAGCCCTCGTTGCGTTGCCACGGGTGAGCTGGTCGAGCTCGGTTGAGTTGCCGGCGATCTCCATGAGCTTGGTGATCTTTGACACCTGCTTGCACTGGGACTCGGTCGAGTCGTTGTCGCCCTTGTTATTGTCCTGGGCAATAGCCACGCCGGCTATGGCAACAACGAGGGTGGAGAGAAACTTCATAGTGACTGCTCTGCTGGTGTACTTGGGAGAATGTGGACGAAATTTTGTGAGTTGGTTAAACGAATCTTGTGGAAAAACAATAAATACTAATAGCAAATAGCTGAACCAGAGCGTACGGAACCGGCCGTCAGAAGAAAAGAATTAGGGGAAGTCGGAAAGGTTAATTGAAATTGATGCTGCAGTGATGCGGTCGAGTTTGATGATACTACGTAGGTATTCACTCGGTATCACAGAATCAGCAAGTGGCTTCACCGGCTTTATATGAGGCATAGGTGGGCACAAATGTATCCCATCCCATCCCATCCCATGAGTGCCTGGCCGCCTCAGCCTGGCTCGAAGCAGCCATCTCTCACCTCCGGCTGAGTGCACTCCCCAAAGTGGTCATGCACGGAAACCGTCTCGACACCGAAACGCGGTCTCATCTCATCTTTCTCGCCTGCCCATGGCGACTGCTCCCACAAACCGAACTGGGGTCCAAGCAATCAGTGCAATCAGTTTGTCTTTTCCGGATGTGGAGCGTGTCTTAGAAAGAATAGACCCACTCACTGGCAGTCATTACGACGGGGAGACAACAGCGGTTGGATGGGGAAAGAAAAGTGCGCAGACGAGGCCTCGTCATCTCTGTCTGATCTCAGACGAGCGAGTCCCTGTGAGGTGTCGTCGGAAGCACAGGACGTTTCGTCTTGGCAAGCCACTGGCAGCGGCAGCGGAGGCTCGAGTGTTTTATATCCGGGTTATCCTAGGCTGTCCACAGCAGTGGTTAGACCCGCTTGCTTGGCGGGAAGATCTCGAAAACCACTGGCTGGGCGCAGGGATAAGGATCTCTCCCGGGGTGTAGGGCTGTCACAGACCTCGTACCACAGTGGTCACGTATTAGTTTCCTACAGTGTCCAAAGCGATCAAGAATAGGTAACCTCAAACTTGCGCACTCCAGGGCTTGCTTGGATCTGCACCCCGATTTCCTGTGTTCGGGCTTAAAGGCCTGTCATTATGCAACCCTATCAGCCTTTTGGGACGAGCTCTCCCTCCCTGGCCAATGAATCAACTTAGCGAAGCGCCCTAGTCCAACAAGAACTCGATTTTCCCTCAAACATGACCGCGAAAACTCTTTTCCCCTGAGAGGGACACATGTTTGCCGGGTGGCACACACGCGTCTCTCTCTAGAGGAACAGTAGATGCTGGGGCACAGTCGACTTCAGGAAACCTAGTGTCGTCCAACGCCTGCTTTGAGATCCATGGGTTCCATTCCCTGACTAAAGAATGACACGCAGAGACTAGCTTGCCTGAGATACAGGTTTAAAATGCATGCCTTGTTACGCCTCGTATATGCCTCATGTCCGTCACCACAGACTCAGCGGTGCAACATCCGCATGGTAGCAGTGGCTCCCTAGACTCTCGAGGCGACATGTCCAATCCAAAGCGCTCGGACCGTAGAAAAGGCAGGGGCTTCGCAATGTATGCCTTGATCATACACCGGCCTTGTGTATTGGGTAGGAACTCGTGTAAGTATGCTGAATTTGCTTGCCAAGATAATCCTACCTACCCTAGTTGCCCAGTCTACAGAAGACACATGGTGATCATCAAACGGATCGTCGACGTTTCTCTGCAAAAGTCAGCTCTCTTCTGTAAATCGCCCACCATAATTGGGATGCTGCCGTCAAGGTATATCACGAAGGTTCCAAGCCATCTACGTGATTGGAACCCCAAATTTTTGAGTAGGAAAGGTCAGTTCCACTCAAGCTTGTGTCAGATTCCTTCACCTTCAGATTGAGGCACATTTCTTAAACTGGACTTTTATATGAATGGGTAACTTCAGAATCTATGACTTTACCTAGGCACCTAGGTACTTTGATTCCGTCAACGGTTCAAGCTCAATACTACTTTCAATTCTCGAAGCTCCATGCCGAGTTGATTGGCAAAGTAAATTACTATTTTCCTTGGAGCAGATTGAATGAGAAAGTCGTGTCGAAATCTCACAGCAGAAGAACTCCAGCCTGTGCTCAGAGGACACTCACTGGTAGGGCTGCCAGTGCATATCTGACCGCGAAAAATGCCTTTCGCCTATAAGCGAGCGACCAGAGAGTCCATTTTCTCTTTGAATATTTTGTGTTCTGCTGTTGAATGGTATGTTTGATATCAAGGGGTGAAGGTTGCTCTGCAGAAAGATGATGCGATTTCGCGTTGAATTTCAATGAACTTTTGATCATTCATTTCAAATGTTGGCGGGATAACATCTCTCTCCTAGCTACGGAGGCTCAGAGAGCTCACCGGCCACGCCTGTACACTGAAGTAAATGCGCTATCTTGGTGCCGGAAGTATCCAGATGTCTAGGGTAGGTAGCCACGGCATCACTAAAAGTGTCAAAAAAATCCACTTTTGTGATACAAGGTCTGCCGCAGGATGCGATTAACTCGAGGTATTACCCAGGTATTAGAGTCATCTAATCAAATACGGAACACCTGTTCTAGCCGGCCTCGACATCTGACGTCTTGCTCTGATTTAAATCATTGTCATTTCTACGAGGTCGGTTGGACATTGATCAAGGCCAGCACTTCATGCTTGCAATTGATTGTAACAATTCTATCAGCATCCAGGGCCTCAAGCCCTCAACAGTGACGAGTGGGATATCATCCATCATCCTTATTGACATAGAGAGGGATGCGATCACAAGCCTTCGTCATGGTACGTTTCAACCAACATGTTCATCACTGATTCAACTATCTGACGGTAGCGATGAGACTACCAACATCTAAGTTCTTGCCGAAGGCGGGTACATACCTAGGTGTGTAGCCTGGCCCGGTATACCTACACAAAGCCGAAGACACGGTTATGACTTTTAAACTGTATTTAAATGTGCGTCCTCACTCCGTAATGAGCTCAAATGACCCCGATCCGATAAGCCATTTGAAGTAGCAGCTCTCGAGCAAGCAGGTGCACGACCAAGCCAGCGACATCCACGAGGTTGACCATGATAGAGGCAAACGCTTACTGCTCTCCAGCGTAACCATGCCCATTAGGAAACTTCGCCCGGCCGCCGGCTCATCAGTACAGTATGACAGTAGATCTCAACAAGATGAGTTTTCCGGGTTTCAAGCAACTCAAAATTTCTAAACCAAATCATGACCCCAGTTCCTTGTTCCTGAGCCCGCCGAATGCCCCACGCCGAAAACGCCGTAGAAGGATATCTCTCACAACACGCCAGAAGTATTGTTGGAAAGTTTGAGAAGAAGGCCGCAGGAAGATATGCATAGTATCATACAATGACCCAGTACAGCCCCTATGTGGGTAGCGAGAGAGAAGGAAAAAAGGATGCAACGCCCGTCAGTTCGTCATGAAGGGTCGTCATACTTCTATGCTTCGGCCTTCTTCTTCTTCTTCTTGGGCTTCTCCTCGCCGTCGGCGTCGGCCTTGCGCTTCTTCTTGGGCGACGCGTCCGAGTCGGCCTTCTCCTCGGCTTTCTTGAGCTTCTTAAGCTCTTTTTTGGAGAGAACCTTTGGCGTGCCGTCCTCGGCGAGCTCGACGTCGCCGCGCTCGTACTTGCGCTTGAACTTGGACACCGAGATGCCTGCGGCTGCGGCGTACTTCTCGAAGTCTGCTTCAGACAGTTTTGCTGCGAACTAGTTAGTAAATGATTTCAACGAAGACAGACGAGGTTCGCTGGCGTTGCCTTTCTGAGTGTGATCCTCGCGAGGCTTGTGGAAAACACCAAGATCGTCGGGAATCGAGTCAGTCACGTACCGGCAGCTCCATTCTGAGCAGGGGCATCTGCCATCTCCTCGTCTGGAACTTCCTCGATAAGAGGCTTCTCCTTCTTGGACTTCTTGTCCTTCTTATCTTTTTTGTCCTTCTTCTCCTTCTTACCACCAGCATTTGAGTCGATCTCGACCGTGGCAAAGTCGGCTTCGAGGCCGTCAGCGTCGACGTTATACTTCTTGGCCTCCTTGACGTCCCACTTGGATGGTTGAACGGCAGCCTGTCCGTTGGGGCCAACAGAAATGCCCTTCAGGGCCAGGGGCTTTCCTTCCAGCCTCCTCAGATTGTTCTCGACCTTGGCACGAGCAGCCGCACCAAACGACGCCCGCTCATCCTCATCGACCTCGTTACCCTCCTCGTCGACCCACTCGGTGAGAGCATCCGAGCGGATACCCAGAGCAGTCTTGGCAGCGAGTTGACGGGCGATCTTGCCCTTGTTCTTGCCGGTAGCTTGACCGACCAGCGAAGAATGGTAAATCAGACCGTACTTGGGTGTGGCATGTTTCGTCTTCAGGGCACGGAACAGCGCCTTCTCGGCACCAAGGATCTGGATGGTGGAACCGGGGTTCTTTGCCAAGCTCATGAGGGAGCCAGCGTGGGCGATAAGACGTGCGCCAACTAGGGTTCCAACAAGCTCCGTCAGGTTGGGGGCAATGGCCTTCATTCTGGACTCCAGGTAGCTCGAGAGCTGTGCGCGGACCTCGGTGTATCGGACGACGTGGTCTGCCAGCATTGTGATGTTCAGAAGGTCCTCGTCGCTGATCTCGGTACCCATACTGACTTCAGCGGCCGCCTTGACAGCAGTCTCTATCTCCTCGGGCAGGATATCGGAAAGGTCAGTGCTGGCAGTGCTGGTCCGCATGCCAACTGCGAGGATTACTCGTGCGTAGGCGAGGTTGTCGTTCAGGATCTTTCCCAGCTCGGGGAAGTGCCAGCCGTACCATTCCTTGACCCTCATAGCGTATGTGTTGAGCTCCTTGTCGAGGTCGTCAAGAAGAGAAATAGCCTGAACAATCATGACATCGACCTTGTCGGGCGAAAATCGCAGCTTGTGCCGAGACAACGAGTGGGACAGACCAAGTGCGAGGCTCCTGAGGTTCTCAGACTCCAGGCCGGGGATGAGATCGGTAAGATGTGCTCGAATGTTACGGTAGAGATCGTTGGTGGAAGAGTCGGCGATGGGGGTAATGTTGAACTGAGGGAGCTTGTTGATTGCGGTACCCAGCTTGGCATCCGAAACGACGAGCGAGGCCTTCTTCTCGTCCTTGATGGACTCGAGCAGTTGGGCCAGTAGGGGTGTAACTTTGCCCTCGACCAGGCCAGCCACTTCTTCGAGACCGGTGGCAGCGTTGTCCCATTTTACGATCTCCTTGAGCTTCAGCCTACAAGTTTGTTAGGCCGTTTGTCCGCGCGAGAGTCGTGTCGTGGTCATAGGACGGAAGTAATGGCACGTACTCATTGTTGATCTGTTCGGCAGTCTGAAGGCGGGAGTCGAGCTCGCTGTCGTCAAGCAGCTTCTTGTCCTTGGCCTTGAACAAGGCATAGCTATTGGCAAGCAGGTCAGCAATCCGTGCTAGAATGAAATTCTGGTTGCATGCGCGCGGCAGTGCAACTTACCCTACGCTCGTCTCAGAGAGAACGAAAAGAGGCATGATGAAGTAATTAGAGAATTGCCCTTGCGCTTTCCTAAGTAGTGTCCTCCAAGAGGGTGAGTAAAGCGCGCAGAGGCGGGTTGTGAGGTTGTCGTGGAGGAAAGGGTCGTGAATCCGAGCAATGAAAAAAAAGTTGGCGGCCGAATTTTTTGCTAAAGCTCTATCGAGTGCTACTCGCTCTTCATGTGGGGTCGGGTCAGTGCAGACTCAGAGGTACTACAGTATATACACTAGTCCCGAAATGGCGTAGTGAAGGTACGTACTTTTCCTGCACGGCGGCTCTCCAATCAGCAGCACCTTAGCGGCGGCTCAGTAGCAGCCTCCCAAGTGCGCATCAGCATCAGCAGCTGTTCATCCATCTCTCAAATCGAAGTCGTCGTCGTCAGTCTTGAGTGGCCACCGCAACGCCACTTCTACTTGACCCATCTCAGCTATCTAGACATAACCCGCAAAGCCCTGCAGCTTCACCATGGAGGGCCTTTTCTTCAACGTCAACAATGGGTTAGCTGTCTCCCATCCTTTCGAACCATGACGACCGCCCTGCTAACTGGAAACCTGCAGCTACATCGAGGGCATCGTCCGAGGCTATCGGAATGGGCTACTCACCAACGCAAACTACAGCAACATGACACAGTGCGAGAGTATAGACGGTTGGTGGCCCTCTTGTGCACCTGTTGGCGAGTGTCCTGCTCACGGCGTCAATTCCAGACCTCAAGCTCCAGCTCGGCCCAGCATACGGCGACTTCCTTGCCTCCCTGCCACCGAACCCCTCCACCTCGAGTCTTGCCGCCAAGACGACCGACAAGCTTGTTTCTGAGTTCAAATACGTCCGGGCGAACGCTACGGGGGCTCTCGCCCAGTTCATGGACTACTTGACGTACGGATACATGATCGACAACGTTGCGCTGTTGATCACAGGAACACTGCACGAGAGGGATACAAGGGAGCTCCTGGACAGGTGCCACCCCCTGGGCTGGTTCGAGACGATGCCAGTGCTTTGTGTTGCTACCAACATCGAGGAGCTGTACAACAGCGTGCTTATTGAGACTCCCCTGGCGTCATTCTTCAAGGGAAGCCTAAGCCACCAGGACCTGGACGAGCTGAACATCGAGATTGTGCGGAACACTCTGTACAAGAACTATCTGGAGGAGTTCCACAACTTTGTCAACACACACGCCGAGATGGCTGGCACACCGACGGCCGAGGTGATGTCGGAAATCCTCGAGTTCGAGGCCGACCGGAGAGCGATCAACATCACGCTCAACTCGTTTGGTACCGAGCTGACAAAGGCGGACCGTAAGAAGCTTTACCCCAACTTCGGCCTGCTGTACCCCGAGGGGACATTGATGCTGTCTCGTGCCGATGACTTTGAGGGCGTGAGGCTGGCAGTCGAGGGCGTGCACGATTACAAGACCTTCTTCGATGCCGCTGGCCTGGGTGGCGGGCCGGCTGGGCCTGGCAACATGGGTGGTGGTTCAGGGTCTGACGGCAGGAGTCTTGAGGATATGTTCTACCAAAAGGAGATGGAGATCTCCAAGGAGGCTTTCACGAGACAATTCAGCTTCGGTATAGTATACGCATGGCTAAAGCTGAGGGAACAGGTCAGTCGCCCACACTGCTATTTGAATTCGAAGGCCGACCAGCTAACACTCACTGTCAAAGGAAATCCGGAACATTACGTGGATTGCCGAGTGCATAGCTCAGAACCAGAAAGAGCGTATCGGCAACTACATCAGCGTGTTTTAAGAAGAATGAAGTTAGCATCGATTTATACCTCGTGTAGAGTACGGAAGAGATTTTGAGGTCTGTTGCGATTGATTTGATTGTGTAGGCCGGCATACCATGGAAGGCGCAACGAGGTTACAACGGGGTCGGGTCTGCACCAGATTCTGATCGCTCACGACTGTATTGTACAGAATTTACATTTTTTTTCATGTTCTTCCGCCGCTCTACTGTCTTTTGCCTAACGTTATCTCACCTCGATCTGCTTCTTATAGGTCGCAGGCGACAAGCCCAGCGTCTCGATCATGTGCTCCCACCGACCGCTTCCCCTCTCCCTCCTCTCCATGTACTTGAGCAGCTTCTGCCTCCTGTGTAGCAGCAGCCGCAGGTTCTTCTTGTTGTGCTTGTCCTTGTTGCCCTTCTTGCCGGCGTACATGGCGGCGAGCACCCTGATCTTGGCCGTCAGGATGGCGATCTGCACCTCTGAGGACCCCGTGTCGGGCCCACCGCGGATTTTCTCGACCCGCTCCGCCTGGCCAGCGACCAGCGGCTTCTGGCGCACCTTTTCGTCCGTATTGTGGCGGCCGAACGTCTCGATGATGCGCCGGATGTTGGCGTGCCGCCTGTCCTTGCTGCTGGCGTTCTCGAGCGTCGTGATCCTGTTGAGGGCCTCGACCGCGCGCCTGTGACCCTCCTCGTGATCCAACTGGGCCTTCTTGTCGATGAACTCGCTGTAGTAGACCGACTTGATGTTGCCCTCCGCGGGCGCAGTGAGCTTGTAGGACTCGGCGATGGCCTCCTCCAGCTCCTGCCTCGTGAGCTGGTAGTTGAGGATGTGCTCCGACGTGGGCAGGTCGCGCGGCTGCTCCAACGGGTTCCCATCCTCATCCAGACTGACCTTGGACTGAGGCGACTGGCCGGCGGTGTCGAAGGACTCGAGAAAAGGCGTCACGATTCCGTTGATTGGGTCGCCCCACTCCTGGTCGCGTTGGGTTTTGAGCAGATTCTGGCGCTCAATGTTGCGATTTTTCCGTTGTTGCGCTTGCTGCCACCGATAAGGGTCCAGCTTGTTCTTTCGCAGAGCATCTCTTTCTTTCAGGGTGAGAGGGGGTGGTTCATCGCTAAGGTTGGCCTTCTGGACAAGCGATTGGAAGGAGGGCGCGGCTCGTCGGGCTGCTGTCGCTGGCCGGAGACATACTGCACAAAATGTCAACAATGGTGTTCGTTAACCGGTTTGCTAGAGTAGATCATGGTTGAAAGAAGGCCCGACATGGTATGTGACGTTTCAGACCATGCCGTGAGGCTCAATACGAAGAGTCCAGTGGGGGAGATGGTCACGCATTTGAGTCTTGGGCTGGAGGCGGCCTGCTGCACGACAGACCAACCAATGCAGTGGAGAACTGGGTTGAGGAAGAATGGGATTGCATACATGTCAGGCTCTGGAGCCCCGAAGGACCTGGTATTCTGGGCGGCATGGTAGGCTGGCCGCGATCATCGACAGCTCTGTGACAGCAGAGCTCGTCTCATATGGCCGCCGTCAAAATTTCCGGGGACGCGGCTGGCCATGCTTGCCGCAGCTCGGCATGCTTGCTCGCTTGTCATATCTGGCTAGCGCATTCCTGCCTGAGCCACCACAGCCACAAGTCGGTACGTACCTGAACTTTTTTTCTGCCCGCTGGGCGGCGAGGGCAGCGGTGCCGGTCCACACTTTTTGGCCTGCAAGGGAGCAAAATCGACTTCCTGGTGCGCACCAGCCAAAACGTCTTTTCGCGGAGCCCCCAACCAGCAAGCCTCAACCTCGCGAAGTTCAACCTCACACCCGAGCATCACTGCATTGCCGAACTTCGCGACGACAACCTCTCCGTCAGTCAGAATCGACCGCAATCATGGCTCCCGCCAACCTGCCCAGCGTTTTCAACGCCACCAGCCAGGACATTGAGCTCCTGCTGGCCGCCCAGGCCCACCTCGGCTCCAAGAACTTGCAGGTTCACATGAACTCGTACCTGTGGAAGACTCGGTAAGCTCATTCAAGACATGCTATTCGCGCAGTGTCCCGCCATGTATTAATTGCTAACGGTGTCTCGGCAGTGCTGATGGTGTCAACGTCATCAACGTCGGCAAGACCTGGTAAGTTTCGAAGCAGCGAACGAACACGAGAGATCGCGAGACCCCGCGATGGGTTACCGACGGGGGAAAAAATCACCTTCAAATTGGGCAATTTTCTAAACAACCCGCCACGAACAGGGAGAAGATCGTCCTGGCTGCCCGTATCATCGCCGCCATCGACAACCCCTCGGACGTCTGTGTCATCTCTGCCCGTCCCTACGGTCAGCGTGCCGTCCTCAAGTTCGCCGCCCACACTGGCGCCCAGGCCATTGCTGGTCGTTTCACCCCCGGTTCCTTCACCAACTACATCACCCGTTCGTTCAAGGAGCCCCGTCTGATCGTCGTCACCGACCCTCGCACCGACGCCCAGGCCATCAAGGAGGCTTCCTACGTCAACATCCCCGTCATCGCCCTCTGCGACACCGACTCACCCACCGAGTTCGTCGACGTTGCCATCCCCACCAACAACAAGGGTCGCCACGCCATCGGCTGCGTCTGGTGGATGCTCGCCCGTGAGGTTCTGCGCTTGCGCGGCACCATCTACAACCGCGAGACCCCCTGGGACGTCATGGTCGATCTTTACTTCTGTACGTGAAGCCGGTGGACTGGTTAGCCTGGCAGGAATTAGACTAACATATCACAGACCGTGACCCCGAGGCTGAGGCCGAGGAGAAGGTTGAGGAGGAGAAGCTCGCCGGCGCCGACGAGGTTGGCCCTGCCGCAATTGAGGCCGGTACTTTCGCCGCCGGTGCTGACTGGGAGGCGCCTGCTGCCGGTGCCACTGGCGAGTGGAGCGCTGACCCCGCTGCTGCCACCTGGGACGCCGCTCCCACTGCTGGTGCTACCGAGTGGGGTGCTGAGCCTGCTAAGGAGGCCAGCCAATGGTAAAAACCTTGACAGGCTGAGCAGGGATCGCACAACATCAAGTTGTAGACTGGCGCAAGTACTCTCTGGCATGATTGGCAATACTCGAAAACTTCTGGGCCGGACGACGCCCGATGCTAGGGTCGACCTGTTCTTGCACCATTAAGGGAAAGAAGCCTGACGCAGACCTCAATGCCTGGAGAAGGAGAAAGCCCGGTGTGCTCAGGTCTAAGAAATGGACTTAATCGTTATTTCGCTCTAGCTCTTGGATCTAGTCCTGGCGCGGGCGCAGAGCCAAGATGGAATTAGACAAAAAAACATAGGAAAAAGGCACGGAAGCCAATGCGATACCTCAAAACTGTAATGCCCAAGGACCCAGTCACATGTTGTAAGCAGTCTTCTAGGGCGCAACACGTAGCCGAGATGTCCCCTGCTGTTGTTCCGTGAATGGTCCAGCTTCTGGTCCACGGGGTCGCTGCAATCCATTTACATGGGAGCCCTGTCCGTCGCGTATCATTCAAGTGAACCGAGGACTACTTCTGTTTACTGACATACTACCTAGGTGCCGATGATCGAGCTGGCATTCGGGCACTGAGGTCGATAAAATGTATTTATACCCAGTCGTAATACCCAGTTCCATGCACATGTGGTCAAATGTGGCGTGGTCTTCGGCTATATCATATACTGTACATCTTGATTTGAAGTCATCTACGAGCTACCCATCGATGGTGGGCATTCCTCGCAAAGTCGATACATCTTGGAAGGGCATCATACGTCTCCGAAGACTTAGTGTGATACTAACTCGACGCCCACCGTTTGTATGATGAGGTACCTTTGACTTGCTGCCATGTTCATGACAATTCTGAAGTCATATGTATAATCATTACAACTACTAAATATCAAGAGTTTTGAGGAGTACATCCCCCTTGCGCCTTGCCAAGCACCTTGCTGCTCCAGCATACTCTCGCGTAGAGCCCTCAAGTGCTTCGTGTCTTTAGGCCACAGCTAGCCCCTCTAATACCCAAGTATAGGCTTAGCCCAAGTGGCTTCTTTGCAAGAAGCTGACCTCTCCGGGTCTTTCTGATACCCCAATCTGTACACCTTTTCCATATCCCAGCCAGATATGTGGTCGGACTCTGACACGGGTCGGCCCATCTGTACGAAATATCCCAACCTGCAGGTACCCGGAGAATATGAATATTGCAGACACCTAGGGTCAGATGCACATGCCATGCTGCACTGGGCAGTGTTCGCATGCGCGGGCGAGTCCCCCGGTTGGACGACGTCGGCGAAGTTATCCCAGGATGCCCGTTGAGGAGTCTGATGGATGCCAGACAAGGTGTAGTCCAGAATCGTGGAATGTGTGAAGGGCAGCTGTTTCATATGTCAGTGATCAATTTTTGACAAGAAGGAACATTTGAGGCACAACTTCACGGACCTCGTCATACACTCGTGTCCGTTCCCACGTCCAGAGTGACTTCATCTGCTCCGGCGATATCCTGTGCAGCGCGAGCAGGGGGATGCACCATCTCTCCTGGTCCACCTTGACACCAGCGAGCTCATCACCGGCAAAGGTTGGGTACAGTGCTTGAAGCCGTACGCCCGTCTGGTTCATAATGGCGTATCCAAGTGCGGCATCACCGCAGCAGTCGTTCTCGGCATACTCCTGGTACTGGACGCTCAGCTTTGTTGAGCCCGCCATCAACTGCTTCATGAGACCACGGGAGATTACGAAGCCGGCACCTCCGTACGCGAAGTAGGTCCCGTCTCGGCCGGGAGCAGGTGATCCCATATAGTGTGGCTTGGACGGATCTAGCTGGTGGAGGAGGCGGAAGAGAGTATCTATTCACAGCCCACGGTCAGTGACATGTGCCACAGGTTATGTTTGCACTGTTGTGAACGAGGAACAGCATGATATGGGATCAGATCTTCGCCCTGATAAGAGGAAGATACAGCCAAATAAAAGAGAGAAAAAAGAAGAACGGAAACGGAAACGAAAAGAAAAGAAGAGAAGAGAAAAGGGAAGACCAGCGTACCCCAGAAGTAGTACACATCAGCCTCGATGAAGACGAACCAGTCAGCATGCGGACGCAACTCATAAGCCTTATCAACCTGTTCCCACGGGTTAGGTTAGTTGAGGTGAGTTTCTGTGGGTCTTGGACTTTTGTCAGAGAAGTACACACCATGGGTAGGAACTTGAAACGGTCGAGTTTCCAACCCTCAGGAGAGTACTCGACTGGTCTTCCTTCATCATGAGCTTGCTTCTGAGCCGAGTAGGCCGCAAAATCGGGATGGCTGTGGTATGATGGGGGAAGGTCCCCAAGGATGTCGATAAATTGATGGCCTCCGATCTTCTCCTCGAAATCAGAGAACCCCAAGATATTGGTTATGCATGAGCTGACGGTCTCCAAGTGGGCCTTGGTCTTGGCTGATTCGCCAGTACCCGTTTTCATGACAACCTGCACCTTTCCCAGCAGGTGCGTGGGAAAGCCTTCGCACAGGTCGCCCGTATCTCCATTATGAGGGGGTTGTAACGGAGGAAAGAACGATGGTGTTTCCCAAGTATAGTAATGTGATTCATCCTCGATGTAATAGGGCGATTGCTGGGCTGATGAGAGCACATTGAAGGAGGCTGCACCGTTGAACTTGGCTAGTGCCAGGAGGAAGACTAGGAAGCACGCAAAAGTGACATAAACCTGGGGGCGCCGAATCAGCCGCGATGATGGATGTAACGACATGTTGAGCTGGAACTAATTGGAAAGAAAATGGTGACAAACTGAAATAAAATCGGTTGTGATGCTCCGTGTGTATGTGTCAACTGTTGGTTGCTAATAGAATACTTGAAGGGTTGTTTTGACGGCAGAAGAACGAGGTTTTTGACCCTCCAAAGACCCACGGCATGTGCTCCCTTCCGATCACCCACTCGCCTTTCCGAGTAAGTCCCCACTACGGCTGTAGCTGCCAAGAAGTGTTGGTTGTTGGTGAAAATAAAAAAGCTTCCTTGATAGGGCAACCTCCCATGAAATGATGGATCAGACCGTCCATGGAGCCCCGGATACCCACCTTTTGGCAAAATAAGCGCTCACAACTCGCCTGTAATCTGGGTCAGTGGGGTTTCTGTAATCTAGCGAAATACTGTCTCTTGCTGTGCCGCTCGCTATCAGGAGAGGAAAAGATGTTCTATACGGTGATAAAAATACAGCCTCTCCCGCCGACGTTGCGCTCTGTTCCTTGAAGTAAATTATGTTCACGTCAACTGGTGTCACCTGAAACCCTATCATCATGTCTGCGACTTGCTATTTTGCTAGTGGGAAAAATGCCGACTTGTCCGGCTCAACGTACATCCCATGTAATACAACTGCAGTGGCACAGGGCGGACACAGTGCTTGTTGCGCTCCCGACGACATGTGCTTTACCAACGGTCTATGCAAAGCTGGCTCTGATGATCAGTTCAACTGGAACTGGCGTGTCGGTTGTACCGATCCTACTTTCAGTGACCCTGCATGCCCAGCATATTGCCAGGGAATGGGTGAGTGATTACACATGTACAACACTGCTGAGGAAAATATGACAACAACTGAACTCAACGTGAAGATTCCGATAATGCCGCACATTTGATCTTCCAATGCTCTGACAATGAAAATTGGTGTTGTGCCACCGGTAACCCCGACAGATTTGCGCGCAACTACAATTTCACATGCTATAGCAACGACGATCTGAAATTGGATCTTGGCCCAGCTGTATATTACGGAAGAGCAAAAATCAGCATCGCCATCAGCACTCTCCAAAGCTCTTCATCGACTTCTACGAGGATCCAGACTTCTTCTTACCCAACAACATCCGACGTTCAACAGACATCTGCTTCAACAATCGACGCCGCCACTTTCGCATCACAATCGGCCGCAGCACCCACCTCGACCTCCACAGACACTCCCAAAAGTTCCACCTCTTCTTCAACCGCTCTGGCTGCGGGACTCGGAGTAGGAATACCGGTAGCCCTTATACTCGTGGGGCTTGTTGCCTTCTTCTTCTATCGATTAGGCCAGAGGCACAATCGCCAGGAACACACACAGGAAAAGGAAGCTCATCTGGAGCAACCAGGACGAGAGGAGCTTCCAGACCAGACGCGGAACCCGACAATACTGGTCGATTCAGGTCATCCGACTGGGTCCCAATACAATGAAGCGCTTCTCAGAGGGTTGCAATTTGGCGATCCAGGTTCCGCATCAGAGATGGCAAACCAGCGATCGCCTGTTGAGCTGGAAGGAAAGCGGTTATTATGAATTGGTCTTGTTGAGAAGCACCGCATTTTCTATATATATATATCCAACTAAAGCAAAGCTGTCAGTGATTTTGAGTAACATATACCAACCAAGAAATCTTCCGTCGTTCTGAGCTATCCCTCTAGTTTTCCATAGCACCTCTACAATAACATGCTCTCGTGTATCCTACACAGATTAACTCAGTTTGAATGAAGCAAAAGTGTGCATGTGTTCCTCATGTCTACCACCCGAGTGTAACGCATTAGCATGACCCCGAGTATAGCCAACCGAGTGGCTGACTTGGGTAAGTTATCGGCCTTCTAGGAGATACGCTGAAATTATGAAGGTCCTAAAATGGGACATTACTCTTAATTAGACACTCATTTTCAAACTAAAACAATCCTTTTCATATTTTGGTTTCAAGGATAATACTCCCTGTTCACTGGGAAGGAACTAATGTATATATAGCCGTCCTTTGTTCTAAAGTTTGAGAACACTCTCTGCATTTTCGGTTCACCTGTGTCCTGCATATCGAATTGATACTAAAATAGAATTAGTTACTGGAAGGCACCGTTTTAGCAGCCCAGCTGTGAAGGCAGAGTCTTGAATAACTGCAGGAATGCTTATTATCTATTTACTCCATCCTAAATATTCAGGTACAGCCTATACGCTCTATATATACTGAACTTATACAGGATAACACATATCTTTTATTAACATTATATATAGCTTACAATATTGCAACTGACAGGTCTCGCGAGCTTCGAGACGCCTCGCCGACAATCCAATTTGTTTTGACTTGTAGGGTGAATACCGTGCGCCCATGGGTCAACTTCATGCACTCAGTCAGATGAGGTTTTCAGAAGTCTGCCAATATGTATTGAAATAGTGATAGATCTCCCTGCCTGACTTCCCATCGACAAGTGTTAACCTCTGGTTCGTCACCTCCTTTAGCCACGACATCAGAGACTGGCTGTACCGATGCGAGTTCACTAAGTCAAACATACCATTCTAGTGAAACTAGCCGACTATTGGGATATCCGTTAACTACGTTTTTTAAACTTAGTGTAGTATAGTAGGTTTAAACTTATATAGTATACCTATTATACTAGATATATTTTCAAATATACTGTATAATACTAAAGAGTCTAGTAGGTAGGGTATAGTATATATTTCTATGTATATTTATATAAGTAGTTGATACTATATCTTTTGTAAACGCTAAGTCTCGAAGCGTTTACCTCTATATAAAGGGACCGTACGCCTTCGGGTTATCTACGGATTAAGAACAACACTACTTAGACTAGGAGGAGCTTCTTTAGTCCTTCTAATAAACAAATAATTTAATATATAACCAAGTACATAATTTTAGGAAAGAATAGATAAGGAATGTTTTATTTAAAGCGAAGCTTCAAACCTTACCTACTTTTCTTCTACTTTCGTTTTATTTATATATTTTAAAATTTATATGCTATACTATATTTATATATAGTAAAGGCGTTTCTATATATATAAATATATATATATATTAAATTTATTTTCAAATCTACTATATTATACTCTTCGGTCTAATAGGTATAGTATAGTATAA
The DNA here is from genome assembly GCA_001702395.2 of Diaporthe helianthi. NCBI lineage: Eukaryota > Fungi > Ascomycota > Sordariomycetes > Diaporthales > Diaporthaceae > Diaporthe > Diaporthe helianthi. The sequence goes on along the minus strand of MAVT02000972.1, from coordinate 481 downwards.
GTTAAAACACCTGCTTATATACCACCGTTCCCCGTACACGAGTTTCTTACTAAAAGTCTGTTTTTTATAATATATTAATTTATTGTCTAAAATAATTATAATTATAATATAGTGCTATTAAGTCTATAACTCTCTATTTATATTAGAATAATAATTAATACTACTAATACAAAGCTTTAATATTACTATATTTAATATTATTAATAAATAATAAAACTTTATGTTGGTACGGTAATCACGTATGTATACGTAGGAAGCTGGGTGGTAGTTATAGTTGTCTTTTCTCTGTGTTGTTTAAGAGGAAGGAGTGGCAAAGCTACGCCTTTAGAGACGACCTATTTATATACAGCGCTAGTTACATACTAGTTAAATAATAGGCCTATACTGCTATTAAGCTATATACTAGCTTAACCTATACTAGCAGTCTTTTATTATAGTATAATATACTCTAAAAGTTAAAATAAAAAATAAAAGAAATAAG
>MAVT02000971.1:0-18415 GCA_001702395.2 Diaporthe helianthi | reverse complement strand
TACTTTACTACTAATTATATATATAAATAGTACCTTTATAGTTTTCTCTCTTTATTTAGTTAATAGAGATTAAGTTAAGTCCTATTAATCTAAGTATATTTAGCCTATATATAGTCTACGCTAGTACCCTAATCAAAGTAACTACTAAACGTAGAGAAGGTACACTGGCAAGGCTTTGACACACTTGGCACCCAGTGCCTCCGCCAAGAACCAGCACCAGACCGGGCTTCTTCCCCCAACACCTGGCGGCTCCTTAGTCACGCACAGCTCACGTCCTTCAGCACAACCACCATCAATGATCTCTTCAGTGTTACGCACCGCACAACTTCTAACATGTATGCCCCTAATCAACTTGCTATATAGACTCATCACCTACAATCTAACATTGATAATATTCACTTTTAACAGTTGAACCTTAAGAGACTGGGTTTTGTTCAGCAGAGGTCACAGCGTGTGCTCAGTGAGCGCAGAAAGGGGCCCAACATTCAAGGGGCCCGAGCGGGCCAAAAAGTGGATAGGAAGACGTAACGAGAACCGCTGCAGTGAAATTTTTGGGGCGTCCCAAGCCCGAACGGAGGCTCTACGGGACAAGTAGTACTCCGTACACTAGCACCTTACGACGTCGACCGTGTCAGGAAAACTGGCTCCGACGATGGTTTCTGCTCGACCCACGATCAGGTGGCGCGGGCGACACTCTCGCGTGTGAGTCAATGTGGAAATGATCTCATGAGTGTCGGCTTTGGTCTGCGGGAGACCGCCCGGAAACACACTACTCCCTTTTAAACCCGTCTTGTCCTTTCCTTGGAACTGTATGTCGCCGAGGACATTCCCCGTGTTAGGGTAACCAACAGTCCGGGGCAGTCAACATTGCTTAACTTCGTGAATCGTCGCTGCAGGCGTGCAAGAGCCTGGCTCCGATCTCCACCGCTAGGGTACCAACCCGCAATTGCAAGCCAGCCATCTGACCTGTCTTCTCCGGACCACGGCAGATCCTCTACATACCTAGGTATGTATACTGTGGTAGCTGTCAACATGCGAAGCAAAGCAGAAGCCGCAACTGTACCAGTAGACCCTGAAAACCAGACGACGCTCGAGCGGCCAGATGAACCCAGGGATGACGTCCCCGTTGCCGACCAACAACAAGCGTCCCGCGTATCCAGCCATGCCGGCGGCGTCCTTGGTAGTGTCGAAGGGGAGTTAATCGACTTCAAGACTCTTCACTGGCTGTAAGTAGTAGCCCAGCCGTCTCTTCCGTGTTGACTTCAGGATTCAATGGGATAAATTGACCATTTCATAGACAAGGAGGCGTTCTGCTGGTAGCAGAGACAGTTTCTCTGGGCATTTTGTCTCTTCCCTCAGTGCTGGCAACCGTGGGTCTGGTGCCTGGCATTATCCTCTTATGCGTCATCAGCGCGCTGGCGACGTACTCTGGCCTTCTGCTTGCCGAGTTTCGGAAGCAGTATCCCTTTGTACAAAATTTCGGAGATGCAGTCGGGCTTCTTGGGAGGTCGATTGGCATGGGCGGCATCTTCAGTGAAGTCTTTGGCTGGGCCCAGACTATCCTGCAGATCTTCCTCTTGGGCGGCCACATACTGATGTGGACAATCTGCATGAACACCCTCACAAACAGCACTGTTTGTACTGTGGTGCGTACCATTCCTCTCCTATCATCAGTGATGTTTTGGATTTTTCAAAGCGCATCAATCTAAGATCTGTACCAAGTGCTCAAGTGACTAAAACGTACTAGGCATGGGCAGCAGTTGGAATGTTTGCTTTCTGGTTATTTAACATCCCTAGGACTTTAAAGTACACCAGCTGGATGTCTGCAGCGTGTAAGTTCAAGCCGTCAAATCGAAACTATTGGTCCAACTACCTACATATATACCTACTTAAGTAGGTAGTTACAAATCTAATACTACCTGTGTACCTAGGGTAGCGTAGCTCCACTACTAACAACTATCAAGCTTGCATTTCCATTCTGGTCGCGGTGCTCATCACCGTCATTGATGTCGGAATTGAGAAACCCATTGGGAGCGCTTCCATCGAAGTCTTCAAGTCCCTCGGCTTTGCTCCGGCTTTCCTCGCTGTGACAAACATCTCGAGTGCCTTTTGTAAGCATCTGCCTACTGGATAGTAACACTCAAGTGCTTGAGCACAAATCCCAGGTGCCAGAATTCTGGCAATCTCTCTAACCGATCATCGTCCAACAGCCAGCCATGCTATATTTTTCAGTATCATTGCCGAGTTCAAGAACCCCGATGACTGGCCAAAGGCGCTGGCATTCCTGCAGATCACGGACACCACAATTTACCTTATTTCCGCCGTCATAATCTATGTCTACGTGGGGCCCGACGTCCCGTCGCCTGCTCTCTCTGCAGCCGGGAGCGCCACGGTCCGCAAAGTCATTTGGGGAATCGCCATCCCCACGATTGCAATCGCAGCTGTCATCTATACCCACGTCGCCTCTCAGTACGTCTTCATGCGCATCTTCGGCCACACAAAGCACGCCGTCAGGAGAACCAAGCTGTCAACCGTCGCCTGGCTCGTAATTACGTTGGCTATCTGGGCGCTCGGGATGGTGATATCTCAGTCTATCCCCGTCTTCAATGATCTCCTGGGGATCGTGGCCGCGGCATTTGCCAGCTGGTTCTGTTTTGGGCTTCCCGGTATCTTCTGGCTGTGGATGCATCATGGAAACTGGTTCTCAGGTCGCAGGCAAATAATCCGCTTTGCTGGGAGCTCGCTTCTCCTATTAGTGGGATTTCTACTTTGCGTCTTGGGTCTCTGGGTCTCAATCCAGTCGATCGCCACCGCGTCGGCCTCGAAGCCGTGGAGTTGCACCAGCAATGCAATGGCATAAGCCGGCGCATTTATACCCACCCTTCTCACTGGCCGAGTTTTGTTCTTGCTCCGTATACCTCCCGAAGTCGTACTGCCCCTTCACACAGTGGTGAACACTCAAAGACCCAGCGTTAAAGATAAAATGTCGGAAGGCTAAGCATGTGGCTGGCCTCAGCCCTGTCGGGGCAAATAGAATGAACAATACGATTTCAGAATTCTAGGCCCCAGGCGCCCCTTGTAAATGGGATCCTAACATTGTCACAATATGAGGTGTGGATCTTTCTCTGTGGGCCGTCTGCATGTGGCCATAGACCCGAGCATGAGACATTGGCCTCGTCATTGTCGACCAGCATGGCATGCATTCCATGATAGCGAATTAACATGATGCGTCTCTCAGTTGACGCTTTCGTATACGGAAATCCCGTACTTCCAAATCGACGACAAAAGAAAAGCCTGTGTCATTTCAGGCAAATGCATGATAGCTGCCCTGAAGGCGAACCCAGAGATCAGCCTGGTAAAGCCAGCGTCCAAACAGAGTGCCGTCATGAAATAATTGATGTCAGCAGCTTGAATGATGCCACTCTTGCCTGAGGTGGTCCATTCTCGTGGCTAAAGTCCCCTTGGCCGAGAAATTTGGCCACAAGCAATTACGTATGGGAGGTGTGGTTAACGTTAATTGATTATAATTTAGGTTGCCATGAGCTTAATAGCACGCCACGGCATCCATCTCATTCATATGTAGGCACCTGACGTAAAGAATGGGAGGCTGAGCCGACAGCGGCCCAGATAACATTCAGAGACGAAGCGACAACCTTTTTGTCGTAGATACAAGTATCATGTCCGGAATGGTCACGAAGAATCCGACGGGTACGATCCTATCAGTCGCGGAGAATGCCGCGGAGAGGTTCCTCGGTCTCTCTAGCGGTGCACAGTCGATAAGGATAGCCTTGCGAGGTGAGCAATAAGAATTGGCGGCTCTCCCAAGCAGACATTTTTGTCATAGAGAATACAAGGCTCGATGTTCTAATCGTGGGGCCCTACCCCATAGTGCTCGTCGGCGTAGAGTGATCCGACGGGGACACCGCGATTGTCGGCATTAAGACCAATGAGTTGTTGGCCGACGTCTTTGACTTTGTTATACTGGCGAAGAAGGTTGATGTGTTCGTCCACGGTCGACTCGGCTGTCTGCCTAGAATCCCGTCAGCTTCGTTGCCCAGCAAGAGTCAAGACGTGTAGAAGAACTGGGGAGACACACTTGAGACGACTTTGTCCTGCCTCAAGCTCTTGGCGTTTCTGAAAGACTAACACGCAGTGGCTGTGCATGTCTTTGATTACCCGACACTGGATCGTAAGTAAGTATGATCATTTGAAACTCGACTTTGAGCAGTAAACACTTACTACGGCATCAATTCCAACAACGAATGCAAGCTGGGCGACCTGCCATTAGCAAATTTCAATCTGAGTGTGTCAATAGACCAGGTGTGATTCGTAGGCTTACCGTACGGGAGGCATCCTCAGGACTGGTGACGGGTACGTGAAAACGATCCTCAGGACCTGGACCAGTGATGGTGACTTCGCTCTTCCCACGTGAGGTACATGCCTCGGCCATGACTGGACCCCAGACATTATCATATTGATCGTGTTCGGTTCCAGCACCGTCAGCATGGAGATGTTCCTTGAAACGATCCAAGTGATCAAGTATGGCCGTGAGGAGGCCCCCACAGCCTCGGCCGTTTGCCGCTTCTGCTGGCAGGGAATCCTGCAAGGCCTCGAGAAAGTTACAGTCGGCTGCCGACAGTAGTGTGGTCTGCTCACCAACCAGGATGCGCGGCGGACCCATCCTGTGGGCACGTTATGTCTGTCTAACATCAGCTCCTTGGCGAGGTCTTGTTGTCAGATATCCAAGCTGCATGCTGAAAAGAGATTCGGTATCTCTTGAAGTAGGACTTTTGGTGTCTGTGGCCGGATGTGTTGGTCTGTTGACTCGCTCATCACTGATCAGCTGTTGCTGAACGATCTTGACCGTGCTGGAAGTCAGTTACCCCTGCTTATCTACCTAGGTAAGTTCCAAGACAGATACCCTAACCCCCCTTCCCTTATCTTGGCTTAGAGTGGGCCACCCCTTAGAGTGGCACCAGGTTGAAGATCTCGGCAAACCGCCCGATGGTGACGAGCTCACAACAAGACCCATGAGGAGATCCCCTGTGCCAATGCTGTCAACTGAGCTTGGCTTCGGTAAGGCCACACACGCCAAGGGCCTACCTGCGGTTCCCATGGGGCCACATTTTGGGCCCACCCGAGAGCACAACCATCGATCAACAGCACCAGCACCAGCACCAGCACAGGAAGCATGGAAGCAAGAGATGGAATTAAAGATGCCGCCTTGGTAGATTGCTGATCCAACACATGAGCCCTGGGATCTCTCTTGGAGTGGCACCATTTTCCTGCATATCTGCATCGATGTCTGAACTCCGATCAAAACACCTCGACGACCTCGTCTCTGGCCGTCGCTGCAGTCTGAGCGACGGGCGTGCCCAACGTCGGATTACGCGACGGTACCTGGGGAGCCAGCAGTTGCCGTTGCAGCCGGATGGCACACAGAACCTGCAGTGCTGCACAGCTCGAAAATTCGAGCCCACGTCTTCGGCGTCACTGGTTGCAGAGGACGACTCGCTCATGCTGGGGCAGTCCAATGCGCCTCGGGTTCCCGGCGAAATTATTCCAAGCCCGACCTGGGGAGCTCTTGGGATTCCGGGGGCGGGGGTTCTCGTGGTTGCGAGCATGGCTCCATCCCTATCCACAAAAAGCTGTGGTGCTGGTATGGGGGACATCTGGAACTTTGCGGAGGGGTGGGCCCTCGGTGGGGACCGCGACTGAGGTCTTCGCCGACTTGATTTGGACGCTTGCTCAGCGCACCATCCAACGGCGCGAATGGCGAGCCTCGACTGTGGGCCAACCCTAAATCCGGCGCGCCTGTTTTGTTAGACTCTGCCCGGGAAAGCAAGAGCCAGAGATGTCTTGTGCCTTGTCTCGGCTACCCAGGAGACGGCCTCAGACGGGGAACGTCGACCGCGGCCAGCTGGTGAGGAGACGTCACCCTTGGGTTGTGGTCCATCATCGATCGTCCTCGTGCATGTCCTTTTTTCGGGCCCATCCGGCCACAGATGAGTGCGCTGCGATTGATGGAAGAACTCTGGGGTCACTCCACTCTCAGCGAGACTTTCCTCAACAACACGTTACTAAGTCGACCAAATACCTCCTGCTGTTAAGCTGCTTTGGTCCCAGCACGCCCAAACAACCTCGCGATTGGCAGGCAAGCGGTGTGTGCCGCTTAACAACTGCCCCTGTACGGATAGGCGCCATGCTAGGCGCCCATCATCTGTTGTTCCCTGCTACATGTGTGCTGTACTCGTATCATCAATTACACTCCGCCGTCTTCTCCCTCCCCATGGGCCGCTATGGATGTCTTTATTACACTCGGGGTTCAGACTTCCAGGGAGCCGACCTCTGGGCTTGTGGACTCTCCTCCATGGTCATCCCAAAACTCACTGACTCTCATCACATCAACAAAGCATTTGCTAGACCGCACACTCTTGCACGTTGGCACACAAAAGTCTCGCAAATATGGCGATAATGGGGCGTAAAGGATACGCCTGGTATGTCACACCCAGTTGGATCAGATTAGGATAATTCCAAGAACATTTGAAAGCTTCAAGCTAACAATGCTATCAATCAGGTTTTGTGCACTCTCCGCAGCCATGTGCAACTCTTATTATGGCTTCGACGCCTCCGTCTTCAACGCCGTACAAGGCTCCGATGCTTGGCTCGATTGGATGGGCAATCCTGGACCCAACCTGGTGGGAGGTGTCAATACAGCCTACTCCGTCTGTGCAATCATTAGTGGATGGTTCATTGCAGCTCCAGCAGCCGACTTTCTGGGCCGGAAGACAGCCATGGGTATCGGAACTATTCTCATCATGATCAGTGCAATCCTGGAAACATGCACTCCTCGCGGCCAAATCGCATGCTTCATCGTTGGTCGTGCCGTCAACGGTATTGGCCAGGGAATCGCTCTATGTACGTGTTGGAAAACAGGCCACTGCCCCAGGCCAATGTCCCAGCACGCGCAGCTCGATTGGACCCAACATTGCTAATGAAACTGCAGCTGCCGGACCTTCATACATTGGGGAGATCACGCCCGCTAAGATCCGTGGAATCGTTATGACATTTTGGCAGGTTGCATACAGGTAAGTCTTAAGTCTTGTGTGTTCCCACCCTTGGGTCTTGTTTAGCTGACACAACCTGATAGTGTCGGGCTATTTCTCGCCTTCTGGATCAACTTTGCTTGTACAAAATACCTCGACCGTCTGCCAGCAAATTGGGACTGGAGGATTGTGTGCATCTTTCAGCTACTGGTCCCAATTTACGTCCTTTGCGTCCTTCCAGGTCTTCCCTCCTCACCTAGATGGTAAGCCAAACTGAGACTCTACTAGATTCAGACAACAATTCTTGCTGACAGCCATCTGCCACAGGTGCATCAAGAACGACAAGCTTGAGAAGGCCCGAAGCTCGCTCATGGCGACCCGTTTCAGCTCGGAGGAGGCAGAGGAAGAGTTGCAGTCCATCATCCAGGCCGTCGAGTTCGAGAGGAACAGCAAGGAAACATCGTCAGGCTACGCGGCTCTGTGGAAGGACAAGAGCGTCCGCAAGAGGCTGCTCCTGGCGCTCGGCATGAATGCGGGTCAACAACTGACCGGACAGGGATCTCTGACGACATACTCTACGAAGATCTACCAGGGTGTTTTTGGCGATCCGTCCACTATTGCCCTCATCAACGCTCTGAACGCCACGCTTTCCATTCTGTTCTGTCTCAACGTAACCTGGATTGTTGAGCGATGGGGACGAAAGATATTGTTCATCATTGGCGGCGCCGGTATGTCTTGCTCGGCAGCCCTCTCTGTGCCTCTAATAGCTAACATCCCTTGAGGCATGGCATGCTGTATGCTCATCGTGGCCACCGTGGGCTCACAGACCCCGACCGATGCTGACGGTGCCAAATCACACCCTGTCGGAGTCGCGATCGTATTTCTCCTCTTCCTGTTCATTTTCTTCTACAAGCCATCGTGGGGTGCCGTCACCTGGATCTGGAGCTCCGAGATCTTCTCGCTCAACGTGCGGGCACAAGGCGTAGGCATGGCGGGGCAGACGCAGAATATTGCCAATGCCATCGTGCAACAGTTCTTCCCTTTGTTCCTTGAGGATTGTGGCTTCTATGCCTTCTACATGTTCGCGGGTATCAACTGCCTGCTCGTCTGCTACGTCTTCTTCCTCATCCCAGAGACAAAGGGCGTCCCGCTCGAGGAGATGGACAAGCTCTTTGGCGGAGCCAGCCACGTCCAGGGCGGTGCTATGGCGCGCCAGGACACAGACATCACCACCACCGAGCACCACCGGCCCACCTCCAAGGCCACCACCGACCATGGCGGCAATCGTGTCGAGGGGTCGGCCACCCCCGAGGAAAAGTGAATGGTTTCATGAATTTGGACGAGGCTGACGATGGGTCTGACTGAAATTTTCATGAAACGAAAATGATAGGTAATCAATGACTAGCACTGGCGGCGTTACTTTACTAGAGCTGAGGTGAAATTGGTGCTTTTTCCCCGAATATATAGGTAGGCAATAACGAAATAGACGGATCCACTACCTAGTAGATCATTTTATAGAGTAGATAAGTATAGATGTGTGGCACGCCACACGACCCAGGACCGATGTTTGAAGATTACTTGAAATGCACATTCTCATCATCCTATCGTCACATATCTCTTGGGGCCACTTCATGGTGATGGATATTTAAAACCTTCTAGCATCCCATCCTATCCACCTGATATCAATGATTCATGTAAATACAAGGACTATAGCATGCTTGCAAAAATCCGAACTAGCAGGGGAACAGCAAGTGCGGAGTGGCCCAAGTGCAAGGAATCTGGTAACAGCAGCCAACCAGCCGCCACCAACATGCACAATTTAGGGGCGATTGTGAGTGTCAGGGGTCAAAGAATGGGGCTCGAACACAAGGAGACTCCGGGTTACTTCCGGAGATGCCGGGGCGTGGTTGAGGACGACCCATCGAGTTGCAAGGAACCGTCGGGCTACGTTGTACCGACAAATTACCTGTAGACCCTCGAAGTAATTCGTGTTGTCATGGTGCGGCTAATCGCTGTTGGTTCTCGGGTGATATTTTGGGTAATTAATCTCTGCCGCCTTTACACATTTTCGACAACTTTAGAACAAGGGAGGATTTTTCTCGGTTTTTACTTACTTGGTGGGGCTCCAGGGCATGAATTTTTGATTGCAGTTATGATTTTCAGTCTTCTTGCACTAGAACCAGCGTTTCTTTTTCTAATGTTGAGTCTTTGCGCGTTTGCCATTTTGTGAAGGGACCGCGTGCAACTTCGTATTGTACACGGATTAAGAACGAAACCAGATACGTTTTTCATAATGATTCTGCTCTAAGTATCAATGGTCTAGTTACCCATGTGGTCTACCTAGAAACAATCGCAAAAACTTGTTTCGTCGCTGCCAAAGGCCGGTCGGTGCAAAATTTCCAGATTCCAAGGTTGTGTTCTCAGGTGACTGGTGCCTACGAAGCCACAGTATCACTTTGTGGGCAAGCCTAACTACTTTGAACCCTAATCTATTATAAATCTGTAGCTATCCAGTATTTATTATGATTGAGAAACCTGCATTGCAGGCGCGTACACCAGGTGCTAATGGTGAACATTGAAGTGGTTATCGTCGGATCCTAGTACCATTTTAACAGCACGTTACTACCTACCTAGGTAGACAGTTGCAGAATAAGCCTCAGAATTTAGTGGTGTAGAAAATTTGCTTGGTGCACCAAAACTAAGGCACATCTTGATAACACATGGACAGATGTCACGGAAATGCCGAGTACCTAGATATTGTAGTCTACTCATGGAATCGCCATGAACACAATGCTAGAATGCGATGTTTTCCACAAAAGTTACCCTAGCATAGGCTCCGAGGCACAGTGAAGAAAGCTCTGGAGCTAATGTGACTACATAAGGCTTGGTCATAGATGTTCAAGAGGTTGCGATTCACAATCACAGACTACCTAGTTACCCGATATCTTCTTCGTAGTGGACAACCTCAACATTTGAAGTATATGTATTGCTCACAAGAAACAATTTTGTGTATTCAATTGCGATTCGAATTTTTCAAGCATGTGAAGGCCGTTCCATCATGTATTCCCAATCCCCCGCGTAATGGGCGAGGTCGTAATTTCTGCTTCTAAGGGGACATCGGCAAGAACTCTGGATATCTGAACTCGCACCCCATGCGTAGTTATTTCGACCCGACTTAATTTTCATGAACGGCAAAATGACCTGTGCGCGCGTATACTAACAAAGCGGTACCCCCTTTCCGTACGAGCCCGGCCAACGGCTGGAGTTGACATCCTTTTCGATTTGCCGTTTGTCTTGGCTGACTGTGACAACAGTAGCAATGCTGCCCATGACGTTCGTTACCGGTGAATTTCCTTGCTCTGCTTCCGTAATTGTCCCCCGCTGCTCCGAAGCCTGTCCTGCAGTTTTATTCACAGAACTTTTCCCACCACTGCTGCGGCTCTTGTTGATCGTCTGCTTCCCCCCATTGATCAATGTCATCCTAACACCCTCGCTATCGAATAGATCCGGGTTCCTCGCTTTGACGACCTCGATGAGTTTGTTCAGGATGCTGAACTCCAGCTTGAGCTTGATGCTGTACACAAGAGCCTTCCAGCTGGTCTGCAGGTCGTAGAATCCGGAGAACTCGAGCACCAGGATAGAAATGTCTAGCATCATGATAATGACGTTTATAAAAATCAAGGATAACATTATTTTCCTTCCATCGATGTTCTTGTTGCTGGATTCGAATGCCAGGTGTCGCGCTTGAAGGAATTTCCAGGATTCCTGGATGTAGACGAAGGAGATTGCGCATTCTTGGATAAAGAACACGGTTAATTGGACCTTCTCATATATTGAGTATGGCGTTATGAACGGGTCGCTGTTGTCTGAGTTGACGCTGAAGAACAAAACTGATATTGGAACGTGACAGACTATCGCGTCAAAGATTATCATCCCTAGGATGAAACGGAGTTTGCGTCGGTTATGCAGCAACAGGTGCAGCCGGGAGTAGAGAACGACACTTTGACCCGTCGTCATGCTTGACCACCCAACCAGGGCCAACGAGACGTACGTCAATCTCGAAGCAAGACCAACATGAGGCTGTAGGAACTTGAGCAGGTAGCCGATTGCGTTCAGGGATATTCCGACCGTCGCCACGAGCATAGACCAGAAATACAAGCCTCTGCGCTTTTTGAACTTTGTGAATATAATGATGATTAGTTCCAAAACATTGTAAAGCGCCATAGAGATGAAGGCGGTGATCACAAAGAGTGCCGGTCCAGTGACCAGACTGTCCCCAGCAATCCCACGATCGCCTCTCCGTATTATGAACATAACGAATATAAGAACTTGAAGCACGAGTCGGCGTTATATTATAATCGCCAACCGACCAGAAGCAAATAGTATCCCAAGATGTGTTTCGCTCTGAAAAGCTGGTCATGGAACCTCGGTCAAGCGGCATTTCCAGAGGAGCGCGAAGGAAGCAGGTGGAGAGCAAATGTGAGGGTCATTAGGATACTTAAGTACGGCGAAGCTTCGAAATAACCCCTCTTGGGGAGGTAGACCGTATTAATTGTTTGCAACCACCCCCCCCCCCCGGGCGAAGGCAAAGCTTGGGCCCCAATACACTCACAGTACCTATTTACTCACTTAAAAACCTCGGGAAGCCTTTGCATCAGTTGCTTAGACTTTGCGCGGCGCAACTTGAATCAGTGCGCTCCGTCAGGGCTCTAGCCTGAGCCGGAGAGGCCTCGAAACGACTCAGGCGCCGCATGGCCTATTCACCCAATGCTTGCCAATGACTCAAGCAGGCAGCATTGCGAGCGTCAGGCTTGTGGTACATATTCACACTTGGTTGTTCCTGGGGACTGAGACAGGCGTCGAGACAGCCGGGGACGGCAGAGTCTAGACTGGTCTGGTCCAGGGACGGCGACTTTTGCATCCCGACTTCAGGAATGGCAGAAGAAGATTCCCGGGACCTTGGCCCATGTCACTTCAAATGTTACTTGGCTATTGATCTTGCCGTAGGGGGTTGCATTTTCCGTCACCATCCGTTATTGTTCCATTTGCCCTTGACGCGGTGTGATTCGCTGGCGGAATGAGACCCCACAGGTGCCCTCACCTACGTGGCTCACCGAGCACACGGGCTGAAGTCGTGCTACCTAGGTACCTAGTATGATCAAGGGCTTGTCTATATGCCGCTTAGGGCTTGATTATAATATAAGCACTTGAGTGTATATTGAGAAGTCAGATGACGGCGGACACGAGTGGGCACTACCTACTTAAGCCATCCATGGATAGATAGTAAGTAGAGACACTCTAGGAGTCTAGCTTGACGGCTCTTATATACCAGTCGACACCACTTATGGAGGACTTCAGGACCGCTCTTTTGTTTGTATAGCGGCATGTGCCGGTTGACATTCACGCAGCAGCACTTGAGCTCATGCTGTTAAAGGCTGCGAGTAATAGCACATGCTTGAGGGCCATTCTCATCAAGTATCTCATTCATCTCAATTTCGAAACACCAATGCATACTAGTCTAGTATTCCCCTCGAAACACTGGTGACGCGGTAGGTAATCATCTGACGCTGAGTCAATCAGGTGAACCAAAGCATGCTGAAATGTAACCTGGAGATGGATATTTATTTCGGTTGTCAAATTCACCATCCTGAGTCGAGTCGCATATCATGCCCCACTGGCCGAGTACTTTTGGCCAAGCTACGCCAATCAGAGGATCTGGGGAAACCTTATTTAGACCACATCTATCCGGGTCCCGCTTAGTTGGGAAACCTTCGCTTGGACGAGGAACGGATCAGTACATATTTACTGGAAGCCTTGCTTCACTGATCGGATGGGTGGCTGACTATTGAGCCAAGGATTATTCGGACCATCTTGCCGACTTTTGCGACCGAGTGGGTGGAAGGGGGGGGCGGGCTTCTTGGCGATGTATGCGACACTCTGCCTGCTCAGTGTGGCACATGTGCAGGAGATGAAGGGAAATATGCTATAGAAGCAATGGTAAGGAGTTCAAAGAAGGCATGCGATAGGTCTCTGATCAATCACTTGCACCATACCGGCCGGCCCTTGTCTTCTGTCGAGGATCACGCTTCAATAGAGACGTTGGTCGTACGGACAGTCAAACGAGGACACCGCTGCCTGGCGATGCCAAGTTGTATTTGGAGGACTGACATGACATCTGGGTGGACGGTCGACGAGAACATGCTGTCGTCACATGGCACATCAAGGTACTTCAGCGGGGACTTCGGGTTTCCTGAAGTTCCTCTCAGCGGCCCTTCAGTCGGTCGTCGACATGGGTGCAGGCAGCCAAACCTTATTTCAGAATTCTCCGGTTGGTCATACCCGTCAAGGAATGACCCCAGCACGGGTTCACTTCAAGAGTCTAGGTGGTCTGTTGATGCCCGAGACCAACTTTTCCGGTCACGACGACGACGACTGACCCGACGACTGACCCAGTCGGAGATATTCAACGACGCCCGCCAGACTTCAGGAGGCTCGGGAGCAGGCGTACATCCTTGACTTTGGTTGAGCACAGAGCCTATGGTACCATCTAGCCTATCAATATGTGAGGTAGCTGACTTGATCAAAACCTTGACCTTGTATGCTTCGCACGTCGCTCCCTCTTGAGTCTTGGCGCCTGCTGGTTTCTTCTTTTATGCAAGGTGGCTAGGAGAAGCCTTGTTCGACGTCTTGTCCCGACGCCGGCCTAGGATTACATGTCATGCCTAGAGCAATTAATATACCTAAGTAGGAAAGCGAACGCTGGAAATAACAATCTGAACCAGCGAGAGGAGAACCAGAGGGCCAACCCAACACTGGTTTCTACCAGGCTTCACTCGCTGGTCTTCTGTGGGAATCTGATCCCATCATCCCGTGGCTAAAAGCGACATCTCACATCGCCAAAATGGTCATCTTACGACACATGTGCTCCCAGGATGACCGTGACAATGAGGCTAGAAGGCCAAGGCCCGCGAGGATAGTCAAGTCCCGGCCAAGCACGAAGGGGAAAGAGCCGGCCACAGCACAGGCGGGCGGAGAACATCAAGATCCAGTAACAAGTCAGGTGATTAAGCAAAGCTGCCGTCTCTCCCGCCCCCAAACCCCCCAAATCTCCATCGTCAGACTGCCCAGGGTGGTCTGAGACGTGTCAAGAATTCGAATGCTGACCGGACTGCCGATGGGAACAAAGCAACCCAAGACGGCCGACTCCAAGTCCATCGGGGAACTCTTCTCGCCAACTCGGCCGACTCTAGGTGCTCGGCTGTCGTCTTGGTCCATCCGACAGAGGGCTGAGACAACACCAACTGCCGAAGCCACTGCAGACACAAGCAACAACAGACTGCTTCGTATGCGGTCCTCCCAACCCATCCGTCGCCCTGCAACTCCAGCACACGAGTCAAATACTCAGCCAGAGGCGAAGCCCACCCTGAAGACCCGCCTTTCTGCCTGGTCCCTCCACCAGAGAACTGGGGAAGGTCTTGCTGTCCTGGGACAAAGAATCTCCCCATCATACCAGGCTTACTTCCGTCGGGTAGATTGATTGTCGGTTGAAATATGGTCAATACTTAGGCTACACTATACCTAACTGAGGAAAATAGAAGTCGTACTGTGCGACAAGGTTCGAAACTGTGGTAACGGTTGGATGGGTAAGGGACTCGGAGGTGAATGGCTGGCGTCAACATCGATGTTCAAATGTTGGCTTCTGACTTTCAATGGGGGTCTGCTTCCCAAAGTTGTTGGTGAATAGACTACATGTGTACCTAGGTATGATTGAGAATGCCTCCGTTTTGTTCAAAGTTGAAAGATTGTCACTACTGCCCAACTCCTGCTCTCCTGATCTATAGATATCCTTCTAAAGTTCCTTCTAGCTTTATCCTTCACCAGCTTGCGCCTTACTATGTACCTAGGTACCCAAGATCAGTGTAAATGTCAAACTTGCACGCAGTGATACTATGGCACTAGTTTCTATGCCGCGGGGGCGCTCACCGTAGAAGCAGTCGGCTGCGTACTATCGGCGCCCATCTCCACTTCGGTTTCCATCTCACTCTCCCCTTCAACGGCCTCAGGCTTCCCATGCTTGCCTGCGTGCCCAGATTCGCCACCCATGCCGACAATGTCGATCCACTTCCAACCGTCGACGACGCCATTCCCGTTCCTGGACAGAATCGCCTTGTCATCCTGTACGCCGTCATCAACGCCCCCGTCGTCAGCGTCAGACCGGCTGCTGGTCTCCACGGCACCCAGCTTCGCGTCAGTATCAGTCCCCTCGACCAGGTCGCCAACCCAAGTCCGGGCCGCAGGCACACTGTTCGCGCGGAGCAGCTGCAGGCACGCCCGCACGTTCAGCCTCAGCGCCCTCTCCGGCTCGTCGGACCCAAACACCTTCTTGGTCAGCCAGGGGAACAGCACGCCGAAATCGCTCTGGTTCAGATGCGCGCTGTTCACGACATAGAAGAAGTTTGGCTCCGGCAGTCGCACGCCTGACCCCGGGCGCTCGAATGCTGATGATTTCACAACAGGGGCGCTGGGGTTCGGCGAGAGTATGCGACACTTTGTGTGTAGGTGCTCTGTCCATTTGAAGAAGGCCTCCGACTCGATAGCGAGGATTGCGGAGCCGCCAGGCGCCGCGGGGTCATTGTCCGCGTATGCTGGCAAGGGGAGGCGATAAAGGGCCGTGGTGGTTGGGGAAATCAGAGGAAAGCACCACATGTCCAGCAACATGGTGAGGTTTGCCGGCGTGATCTGTGCCCGTATGCGGGTGCCTGGTGCAGGCACGAAAAGGGGTTCCTCCAAGGGCTTGAGCTCGGGTGCGTCAACATAATATGTTGATTTCAGAAACTGCACCATGGTTGCGGCGCCAAACGAGTGGCCGCCAAATATAATCGAGCCGGGGTCTTGCACATTCATCTTCGTCGCGAGCTGGCTGAGACTTGTTGCGGGTGTGCTGGTATTCAAATTCCTGATGGGCAGCCCGACGTCAATATCCAGTAGAGCCTCATGTATTAGCCCAAGTTCCCAGAGTCTGAGTTTCAACTGCCTGTTCCGCGCACCCCAAGTTTCTTTGTTTTGGTCGTGCGCGATCTTAACATACGGCACTGTGCGCCTGGTGTTTTTCGCGAAGAATTTATCCTGGGCCGAAGGATCACGTATGAGAGACAGGGCAGCGCTTCCATCGCGATGTTCCGGGCATATCACCACCATGCCGTGTGAGGCCATAGAACCAGCAATATGGGAGTATGCGTTTCTGTTACCGCCAAGCCCATGCGAGAAGATCATGGTAGGCCATCGCTTGTTTGGAATATGCTCGGGCTGGAGAATCGCCGCATTCTTGTGGACGGGTATCGTGGTAAAATGTACGTGTCTCGGTAGGAACCTGCCAAGGTTCAGTGGTTAGCAGGGAAAACCTGGAAGAGGCGGGCGGAGGGGGGTGTGTGTACGAGAGAAGCTCAGAGGCGAAGGCGCCAAAACCGAGGAACTTTGTGTATGCTGTGACATGACTCCGCTGAGGAGCTGGAAGCCACGTTATCCTCTTGCCCTTGCTGTCTGGCTGCGCAGGATAAAAGATGCGGAATTGCACGGTCAGGATGTCGGCGGCATCCGGAGGGGCTGCACTCGGCGGGTGGAGGTCGGCAACTGGGATCTCGACATCGGCGGTGCCAACTTTGTAGGGGCCGGTGTACTCTGGTAGGGTAGGCACAGGGTTGACCTTGTTCAGATAGTATGAGATCCGCTCCGAGTAGGCTGCCTTCCCGGCCATGGTCGTGGGAGGCGTCATTGTCGAGTCGGGGGTCAGTGTCGTTGACCCGGATCGCCCGCTCTGGATCGCCTGGACCTAGGACGGTCGGTCGCTCTGTTTCTGTGCCCGCGGTTGTCCAATATTGTATAATCGTCGACACGAGATCTAACCCTCGGAAGTGAAAAGACGCCACTGACGTTGCAAGGTTGGCTGTCACACGAGGTCGCAGCGCATGCCGGAAGTGGGTCTTGAGGGTTGCAAGCACTTGAGAGCTTTGAAATTGTACGGAGGAGTCTTTCGGGAGAATTGAAGCACTGTGGTAGCGAGGGACTGATGGCGGTCAGGCAGAGAGAAGGCAAGACAGATGAATGAGGCGCAGACGTTGACGTGGACCGAGGCTCTGGCCCTTTCCATATGCCCCTGGAACCAGGCTGTTAAGGGCTCGGCTATAACTGGGGCTGTGAGGCTCTGCAGCCAATCAATTACTCTGTTCAAACTCAATCGCGTGTCCGGTTTCCGTTTACGGTTAGGCTGGGCTACGTCATATGCCTTCAACGGCTCCTACTGTTAGAAACCCGACCGTTTGGGATCGTCAAAATTTACATCTGGTTGTCACCCTGGGGCAACTGGTCTGCTCGCCAGCAACTGCCGAGGCTCAGACGCACACGTATCACGGTGCACTATACCGCAAGTCATGCCTCACTCAGCAGGACAGACTCAGAGATACTCATCGCCCCCCTAGCCCACCTAGGCCAACACACTTCCAAGTTGCAATCCCGACCTGCCCGAATGTCTCGATAAAGACAAGGTACTTGAGGGGTAGTTATCAGCGGCCAAAGCTGACGTTGAACGCCTATCGGTTCGGTCCGCATGCCTACTCAAGTACCTAGGTACCTAAGTAGGTACCCTCTGACCTCGTCTTGTGTGCCCGTTCCACCATAGCATATGAATCAAACAAGACTGTCTACCGCAGACTTCCTTTTCGAAAAATATCCGATGAAGATGCTTCAGTATCAGCACCTTGATGTGTATACCATTGGCTCAATATATATAGGTTTGATCACAGGTCACGCTTCTAAGTTGGGTCGGCACAATCCTTTGCCCTTCGACGCCCTAGCCTGCGAGCTCCAATTCGTTGCTAATGACATGGACAAAATTATCCCTTACACTCAGGAGAAATTACCGCCCGTGCTGAACCTGAAGCCCGAATCAACCTCACAGTAGCACCTACTAATTTAGATGTTTCCCCGTCTTTACTCGTCTCCGTCTCCGTCATCCAATCGGCTCCAATGTAGCCGCCCAATTACGGAGAAATGGTACACTGCTTAGCTATCATAAACAGGCAAGCCCTAGCTCAAATTCCATGTGTTTAGTCCATAAATAATACAAGTGTCCTAGTAAGACACTAGCTGTTACTGCATGACGATGTCTCTATGATCTTTAGTAACTATCACAGTACTAGTAGGTAGGTCAAAGTTATAAACTTGTTATTGCGCGAAGGAGGAAAGACTATAAACCTATAGGCTAGTAATAAAGCTATAGTATTTATATATAGTAAGCCCTAGTACTTAGTAGGTACCGTAATAGTACCCTCCCCTTAAACTATAGTTATCCCTAACTATAGTATAATAGTATT
>MAVT02000970.1:0-18470 GCA_001702395.2 Diaporthe helianthi | reverse complement strand
AAAGTTTACCTACTTACTTATTAAGGTAAGTAATCCTTCTATTAACCTTTCTTATCTACTTTAGTATTATAAAACCTTAGTTTTATATTATTATAGTAATTTTTATAGTATTATTATTTATAGTTTTCTTAAGTAGTTTAATCTCTTCTATATTCTAGTAAATATATTATTTAAACTTATTGGTTATTTTATATCTTTATTCTTTTAAATTACTAGTATTATTACTAAGTTACTTTATAATTAATTATAGTTTATAATTAGTTTCTCTAAAGGCTATAGATAGTAAGGAGGCTATATATAACTCTTAGAAGAGTACCTTTATATTAATATTAAAGTACTTTTTAAAGTAGTTAGATTTAAAAGGGCTTTAGTATTTAATTAGAGTAGGATCTCCTATTAAGGAGTAAAAGATAAAACTATTTAGGAGGTCTTTACTAATTTAATTTACCTTCTACTTAGTATAGTTATTTATCTCTTAAACTCCTATATAGTAGTATAAGGTATCTTTAGCTACCTCTTTATATTTAGTAAAGATATTAATAGAGTTAATAGTAAAGTTAAAGTCTTTACTAACTTCTTTAAGTATAGTAAATAATATAGTAGTATTTATATTTTAAACTTTAAGCTCTTTTATACTTATATAGAGCTAAGTTAAGTAGGTATCTACTTTAAATATCTATACTAGAGAGAGATTATTTATATTAAATTAGGTAGTCTTTCTTATAGTTTATAAGGTACTACCTTTATTAAGTAGCTACTATCTTCCTAGGGTTAATAATATATTAACTAGTTAGTATTATAATAAAAACTTTTTCTTACTACTTAAGCTATTTCTTTATAATTTAAGATTAGTTATATAATAGTTAAAGTTATAATTAGAGTTATAGTTACTACTAAATAAAATTAATAGTTATAACTAAGATAGTTAGTTTAGTTAATTAATTCTTTTATTTTCTTATAAATTCTTTTTATTAGATTTTTTTTATAGCTTTCCTAAGCTATAAGGACTTTACACTTATAAAATTAAAATATTACTTAGGCTTTATAGTATAAAGGTTTAAAGTTTATACTAAATATAGTAGATTTTATAAGTAGGCTTATTTAAGAAAGAAAAAGAGAAAGAAAGACTAAACCCCTATAGGCCTAGGGAGTAGGTATAGGTATAGTAGCCTTATTAATAAGGGCCTTTATAGGGATCTATTACTAGGGCCCCTCTACTACCTTATACGCTACCCTTAACTAATGTAAATATATTAAAGTTTTTATAGATAAGCTATAAGATTAAGAAGTATTAAAAAGCTATTAAGTAAGAAAACTTAATAATAAAAGGAGGATAAAAAATTTAATATAGTTAAAAGTTAATATTAACTATTAGTATTAATTTAAAAGGGAAGGAAAAAGGAATTATATCTTTTTAGTTATATAAGTAATATTATAATAGTATAAAGTCTTCTTAATAACTACTTTTTATATTTAAAACCTTTTTTATAAGTATATTTAAAAGGAAGAAAGTAATAAATAACTAAGTAATAGCTTATAAAAAAGAAGCCTTTATTTACTTTATAGCAATTATAAAGTACTTTAAGAAGGAAAGTAGTTAAATAAATAATAAGGGTAATAGTAACCTTTTTCTAGTATTATTATACTCGTACTACTTATAGTAAAACACTGTATAGAGTATTACTTCCTAGTTTCGTCTATACTATATAAAGCTAAGGCTACGTACTTATAGAAATATAGTCTTTTAACGCTAGAAGAGTTTTTTCTTTTAAAAAAAGAAAACGCTAAGTCTTTAAGCGTTTACTATAGTTTATAGTATAAAGGGACTACATATACGCCTTTAGGTATATATAAATCAAGAACGAAACGAGTCAACTATAAATTAGTTATCTTTACTAATGACGTATACCTTTATTATAGGTTATAAGGACTTTGTTTGTAGCTTGTTAGAACCTAATAAAGCTGATTGCGCGATATATGTTATTTAGTTCCTTTTGTTCTTTGGCGAAACCGTTTACGATTTGTAACTTCCTCACACTTATGGAGGCTGTGCATATTGATACGAGTTTGGGAACGGTTTAGAAGTCCACCCGAGTCGGTCTCCATTGATTCCAACTTTGGAGGCTGCTGTGATATCAGCCGTATCTGATTAAACCTTTGGCTTCAGCTGTTTAACTTGCACAAGTCAAAACATCATAAACAGTACAGACCAAATTTCGAGAACCGCAACTATCCCCGAGATGAACATAAATCATTTGGGCTATGCTGGGATCAGGTTCGTAAGCCGTCTTGGGTAAGGGTCAACGCACAGCAAGATTGTGTTGGAGTGTTTTCCTGAATTCAAGGGCCAAGACCACCCAGTTCAACACAAGCATCCATCTGTACTCGCAAGTGTCTTTTAAGGTTACTGTGTAAAAGTGTTTGTCCGAGTGTAATTGCGCCCGTAGTCCGACATCCCCATCCCCCACCGATGGCACTAGTACTTTCCTTCTTTGCAAGTGCCTTACCTCGAGGCCCTTACCTCAAAGGACCTTCGCAGCCCAAATCTCCAGCTCCCACTGGCACCAGCCAGCTTACCCGGCCCCTTCGTCCAGCCAGTTGTCAACATCCAATCCTCTTGGTCCCAACCCAACTTGTTGCAGACTTTGAACAGTCACGATGAATGTTCTCAATTCCATCCTTCTTGTCCTACTTGGACTCGTCGCCGCCTCCAAAGGTGCAGCCACACGCCAGGGGGATCATGACCCCCCCGTCAACACAGACGAGGTCGTGGTTCTTGCCAATCAAGAGCATGGCAATACCCCGGCCATGAAGCTGGCAGGTCGTCAAGGCGGCCCGATACCGATGAGCCTGCTGCTCTTGCGGTACGAACTCGTGTGCCCCGTCGACGCCAAAGATACACCTAATCCACCATCAAACATGCCCGCAAAGCCGAAACCAACCCAGGTTTGCAGGAACTGGCTCGACTGCGCACCCGATGGTGAGGAGCTTCAGACACCAATTACATAATGACGAGGTCGATTGGTAGCTAACCAGCCTAACCTTGGGGTGCCGCAGGAACAGAGTACCAGAGAAAGGAATTTGATTTGTCGTCGCCCTGGTACGTGGTCAACCGAGAGAGGGTGGCTTGGTAAGTCTCGATTCTCCGTATCCTCAGCCGCTTATTATTTTAGTCAAACAAACTGAGTCAATCCTGGGACAGGTGCAAGCAATGGTGCATCTGCTGGCTCCAAGACAAGCCTGAAGAACACGTCGCCTACAATGAGTTGGTCTCCCGTCTGCTCCCTCATTTGTGACCACACTCTATATTGGGGAACCCCAACGGGGATGAAGACATCTGATCACTAACGCAATTGTCAAGGGGCTGTGTGAACCCGTTGGGCAAGACGGTCCAAGGACAGTACGGCAGCGTCGCCCGAGGTACGGATTCGGTTCAGGACCAGAGCAAGGATGGGCTGGCTATAGAGGCGTTTGAAGGCCCTCCTCGCAGACACTGAGCGGGAAGACTGAGAATTGAGTTGGCTGCAAATGGGAGACATTGATTGATGATGATGGCTTCTGGTTCATTGGCAGTCTTGAAAGGGCCGGCTTTCAAACCAACCCTGGGGATGTATCCACCTAGGTACCTAGGTACCTGGACAGGTGCTCATCAAGGATGCATCAATGGATGTACTCCTTTATCAACCGTCTTATCAGAAACCCCCGTCCCCTGACCCCCGCGCCCCACTGCAGTAACGTCATGGGCTGATCCTCACCACTTGACTACACTGTGTCCCATCACATCGCGCGCTCTGCGTATCGCCATTTGCTCGCTCGTGGCCACTTATACTGTCTTGCTCTTCAGAACAACTTCCCTCGAAAGTACTTGCCCAATCTGAAGCTCTTCAACCCGTTTGTCCGTCTCGCACGCCGCTTACAGCCGAGGCGTAACCGTGAGCGACCTGCGCCCACCATGGCGACGTCGACCAGGTCGCCCACACCCCCTTCCCCGGCAAAACCCCCGGGCCTCCCAAGCCCCACGCTCTCCCCCGATACAAGAAGCGACAAGCTCCCAAGCGACGGCCCTGCGTCGTTGCCCTCCCCCGCCGCGCCCCAGAAACCAAAACGCTCCCTGCGCATCCTCTGCTTCGGCGACTCCCTAACGTCGGGCTACGCGCAGCTGGGCACTGTGTCGCACCCGTACTCGCAGCGCCTTACGGCCGTCCTGTCGGGGTCTTTCCCCTCGCTCAACATCGACGCCCACACGGACGGGCTTCCCGGGGACATCGTGTGCAAGGCTGGCTCGCGCTTCCTGCGACGCATCGAGCCCAAGTTCCTGACCAAGGGCGGCGGCACCCCTTACGACTGGACCGTGGTCTTGGGCGGCACCAACGACCTGGCCTTCCAGTTCACCGCCGAGGACATCTACAAGGCGTTGCGAGACGTGTGGGACGTCGCGCTCAGCAAGGGGGGCCGTGTGCTCGCCTGCACCGTGCCGGAGGCGGGCATAAGGGGCAAAATGGGGGAGAGGATCAAGGCAAGGCGGGACGAGCTGAATGGGTTGATACTTGGACACCGGCAGGAGAATTTGTATGTTTATGCTGCCGATTTTACAATTTTCCCTCTTCCCTCCCCCCCTCTCCAAACTCACAACCGGCCCGCCTTACTGGCAGCTGATCGACTGACATGGTTCTGCGCGCAACCTAGCTTCACTTTTGACCTAAACACCGCGATACCCTTCTGGTCCCTCGCGCCGGAAGAGCGCAAGACCTATTGGGACGACCACATCCACCTGACCCCAGCTGGCTACGACCTCATGGGCGAAAGGATCGCCGCCCGCCTCGTAGAGATTATAATGCCGCCCGGGCGGCTGCAACCGCAGCAGGCCAACAGCGCCGGCGTCACGAGGCGCAAGAAAATGTTCAAGGACGACGACAAGATCTTCGAAGAGGAGGATGGTGACGAGCACAAACTGGAGAACGGGTACTATGTTGTCAGAAGGAAGGATCTGGAATGAGCCACGGTACGGCTGGCTGCTTTCGGCTCTTACTTAAACTTGAATGTTTTGTATTGCGAAATGGTTGGGATGACTGGGATGGGACACACTTGGCGCAACACAGCATGGCGTTTGGTTAGAAGGTCAAAGGCGCCTACGCCTCTTTTCCGTGAGCTTTGTTGGGTATTATCGGAAATGTCTATTTCTTAATGGAATGTCGTGTCTTCGTCAAATACTGTTGTTTAGTTTCAGGTACAGGTCGACCTCACCGCTTGGCCCTTTGCCCTGGGTGTATGAGATCGTCGCCAAGGCCCATATGCCCCAGCCAAGCCGCAGCAGGCACATGCACCAAGTCTATGTCTTCCCAGGAACTATTCCCTGTGGTCGTTCCCTCCCTATTAGGACGCTTTTTTCTGTGCGGATCTCGCGTGGCTTGTTCTCTCCTGTGCCTATTGTCTCTGCCCAGATACCCGTCTGACTTTTCTCATCCGGGCCACAAGTCGATAGACCGCTGCCCATTGGACTGCCCCTCCTCCCCCAACCCACCTACCTAGGTTGGCGCGCAGTGTTATGGTGGGAGACCTCCCACCTAAAATCAGTGCCGCAAGCCGCAGGCTATACTACCAGGTTCTGGGAAACAAAGTCGGGGATGTCCTTCTGCATGTGGCCGACAACGCTTTCGACATCCTCAGCGACGCCAAGCACATGGTTGTCCCACTGGGCGATGGTGCGGGAGTCGTCAAACCACACACAGCGGTCAATCTGGTCAATATGCCCGTCCAGGCGGCCCTGCTCGATCATGCGAGCGGTTGTGTCCTCTGCCCTCTCGCCATCGAGCCCCAGCAGGACGCCGAGGGCGTCGAGGTCGATGTTGACGTAGAGGCGCGAGGCGGCCAGCAGGTTGTGCTCGACCATGGCGCGAGCCAGCACGGTGCTCCCGTCGGCGGTGGTGGCCAGCTGGTGGGGCTGTAGGCCCTTGGCGAAGGCATCAACCTCGGCAGGGGCGATAAGGCGGTCGAGGAACATCTTCTCGAGTATGGCAAACTCGTCGAGCGAAGAGGCCCTCTCGTCCTTGTACAGGCGGCCTAGAGCGCGCGACCGCTGTGGGCCAGCGGGGGCGAGGATGGCGCACTTGATGGCCATGGCGAGGGTGTGCAGGCGCTCTTCGTCTGCAATGGCGCTGCTGAAGGAGATGTCGTGGTAGGCCTGGCTGGCAGCGAGGAACTGGCGCTTGGCGTCGTTGATGCGGGCCTGACTGAGCTTGAAGTGCAGCTGCAGGGTCGGGTCGGCGATGGCGAAGATGACGTTCTTGAGCTTGTTGAGATAGGCCTCGGCGGCGGTGGGGTCGTCGACCTCGAGGTGGTTGCGCATGATGCGAACCCACACGCGGGCCTTGTCCTCGTCGCTGACGCGGCGCTGGGACGTCTCGAGCGGGATCTCGGCCAACACCAGGGCAGCATCGCGAAAGTCCTCTTTCGCCTCGTGGGCCTCGGCTATCAGTTCGCGGAGGGTCGCGGTCTGCTCGATGAAGGAGGACGACGAGGTGGGCGAGGCAGTCAGGGCCTCGAGCAGGTGGTTGCCGACGTCGATCCAGAGGTCCAGGTCCCGTCGCTGGCGGAGGGTTGTGAGGAGCGAGTTCAGCAGTGTGCGTGTGTGCACGATGCCCAGCGACGAGGTGAAGATCTGGTCGGCGGTCTGGTTGAAGTCAGACGCCGACTGCGCCTGGGAGAGGGCGTTCTGGATGGCCACGGCCTCCTCGGGAACCTGCTGCGAGGCCATCTTTTCGTCAGGTCTTGTGTTGTGGTGTTGTTGTGCCGCTCATGTGTGTTGATGGTAGTCTACACCTGTACCCCGTATATTGAAAGTACCTAGGTATCGGTAGCTCAAGTCACCCAAGGTACAGGGGGGGGGCGGGAAGCTGCGATAAGCGCTGATAAGGCCCGATGAGATGGGCTAGGTCCCCGGAATCTGCAAGGTTCCTAGGTTCCCAGGTGGTACTGAGGTACTCAGATACTTTGGTACTTGTGTACTTCAGTGTCTATCTCTTGATCCACCAGCTTGCTTCTATACTTCTCTGAATTCTGGCTGACAACATTGAATGAAACGAGTGACCAGTGAACGACTCATCTGACGTCAACCCTTTCTGCTCTTCACATTCCAACAGGATACTCGATATGGGTCAGGACGAATTACCGGGAAGAAAGGGGATGATCTCTCATATTGCAGTAAGTAGCCTTGGCCAGCCCACCACAGCCAGTCCGCGTGCCTACTTAGGTACGTATAGAGAGCGCCATTTCTCCCAGCATCCAGATGTCATCTGGACGGTGAAATCGATCACGATCTCAGTCCACTCACGACAGTAGCCCGACTCACGCAGACATGTGACGAAATAAACCTCACTGTGGCTGTATGTTATCTTTTCTTAAAAGCTGCACGAAAATTCTTGGATATATCTCAAGACTGCCTACCGGGTGGACACGTTGGGCTTGTGCCACTAAATGTTGAGGCAAGACGTCAGCACCGTGCTGGGAACTCGGTGTTTCCGTTACAGGTACGGGCCTCTCAGATACAAGCTGCAACTAACTGAGCAGAAGAGGAACATTTGAAGTGACCTTCGTTTGATTCCTTTGGGGCAGGACACACAGGTGTGCCCCAACACCACCACCTCCCGAGGTCCAAATGTCGCTCGGCCGTCTCCTTTATTTCTTATACTTCATGATGCCCTGAATCTCAAACAGCCCGGATTCTTTGCTCGTCTTCATGGCGTTCGACCAGCGGCAACTATCAACACGGGCCAGTCAATACGGGCCACATGCAGTCCTGCAAGCTAATGCACACACTCGGACGGCCACCGCGAGCGCAGACTTTGTCCGTTGGACCACGAACCCCAGGAGTCGATATATGGACTCTCTATGTACTTAAGTGATCTTCTAGTTCCTCTCTTCAGCCGGAACGAGTCCGAACGACAATGGGTCGGTTAAGATGTACCCTGACAACAATCCAACTCTGCGCCGCCTCCACAGGTGCAGATTGATCCACACCCAGAAAACATTGAACATCCCATTGTGAATGGCCGGTATATTACACTCCTACCAAAAGTTTCCGTTCCATCCGTACCATTCAATGGTGGAATATGGTAGGTGGATCCCATTAGATGGAATAGGGTTAATGGCGCTATCAGGTGTCGTAGCAATTCATTGGAAGGCGGTAGACTCATCAGGAGAGCTTCCCAAGGCTTGATCCCTCGCTCGCAAAGGCAGTTGACATCAATCTGGACCTTCACTGGCAGGCGATACTAGCTAGCCACTTGCTGCCAACAACCCCGATCTGCACATCACTCTGCTTTGTACTACCTTACCCCCCACCCCCCAAAGCACACGTCTTGGCATCCCCTGAGAGGTTGAGGCAGGATGCTAATATGCTCGTATCGTCGGAAGTCCTGGAGCTGCACCTCTGTGATACATTTGATGTGCTGGTGTGTGTGCAGTACATACACGTTGACTGCCGGCCGGCCTTGGCTGCAGGTAAATGCTAGGTTGTATCTGTGCTGCTGTTACAATGTGTAGGCGTGGCGAGGAAAGTGAAGCCGAGAATTTGGCATTGTGCCGTGTGTGTTATTACTTTACGCACGGCTTTTCTCTTGGCGGGTCACTGTTGCACCTGGAGCAGATTAACATCAATGTGTTATCATATTCATGCGATGAAAGGACTGCACACGCCATGCAGTGGTATGGTGCCCAACCTGCCTTGCATCCGTCCATGCCGCTCTAGAGCCAACTGCATGCCCTCAAGCTGTTCTTGATGTTCAAATGATGTCCACGGTGTAATGTGTGTGCGCCTTAGAGTGCATTGCTACGACCTCAGCATGCCACCCACAGGCAAGCTGCCTGCACGCTGGCCGTTGCAAAAAACTTTGGCTGAGTGAACATGTGGCTGCGGGCCGGGCCTACCTAGGCATCGTGACGAACTTGCAGAACTCCCGGCCTTGACATGCACATCTAGGCATTGATGCGGATGTGCGATGTGTTAATTATCAGACCACTGCCAGGCAATGTTTACAAGCTAGCCCTCAAGTGCTTCTATACTTAGTCTGGCCCATTGAGAATCATAATCTGTCAGCGCCGGCCATCCCGAGGAGGTAGTTCCAAGGGGATGTTTTGTCCAATCGTGGTCTCCAAGTGACCAGTGACCACGTCGTGCGCTACATATGCATGTATGCAACCACGGTGAGGTCCCCTTTGGAGCACTTGAGGCGAGCCTCAACATTTAACTTCCTAGGTAGTGTCATCCGCGGTTCTGTCCCGCGAGTTGTACCAGCCAAAAAGAGGGGGGTGGGGTGTAAATCAGAAAACGTCCATCCATTCAATGTTGCCTTAGGCCCTTCTGCAGAACTATTCCGGTTTCCAGACCGAATCTCTAATATCGTGGTGGTGTGCAGTCCCTGGCGCTCCATTTGGCATCATCTGCAGCTGGTGAGCGAGCTTTGCTTGTGTTAAAATATTATTGTTTTTTTTTTGGGGGGGGGGCGGCTCGATTGCTGGCGTCCCGGACACCAAGTTGAGACAGACAAGAAGATTTGCGTACTCGGGTTTGGGTGTGAGGGGTTGGGAAGCTCATTGATACTCACATGTGAAGATTGCATTTACCCAGGGAGACTTCAGGAATTTACAGGCCGGTCTCTGGCTGGTGTCGGCGCTGTGGTGTTTCCATACCCTACCTCTGTTGTTGTTGCTGCTGCTGCTGCCGTTGTTGACGCACGGCAGTCCATGCGTTTTGTTTTTATTTCACATGGCAGTGTTCCACACAACTGGTAATTATCAGGGTCTCCTGAAGTCGCTGAAAAACTCATGCATGTCGATGAGGGTTATCACTGTGAGTTCAGATTTAGTAAGTGACAGGCCACATGTGTTCAGCAGTCCTGACGTTGTCGACTCCCCGGCTGGAGGTGGACGGTCGTAGAAGCGCTCCGGTCAACCTTGTGGAATATCTTAAGTGCTAGTGGAGGTTGCGTTTAAGAGGTGCAATTGTTAGATTCGAATTTTCATATGACTACTTACGTATGTAAGGCTGAAAATCACTGTATACCAAGGTAAGTTACTCAGAACCTAGAAGTGAAAATCTTGCCCAAGCGACATTTACCATCAATTGGTACTGAACTTACTACTTTCAAATGTTTTCATTAGGTGCACATGAAGCTCCGGTTAGATTCACTTTAGCACTATCAATGACTTTACATATGTGGTGACTGTACGGTACTTGTATACTGCTAGGAACGGTGAATCCTTTGGATTTGTTCTTCTCGTCTTTTAGCTAAGCAGTCTATTGCATTGCTATCAGTATGCAGTACCTAGGTACTGTTGCACCCTGAGCCCCTCCTTCCCCTCTATCACTATACAAAATGTCATTCTAGACAAAGGCTTAAGAACTCGGAAAAGCCACATTTCTTTTTAAATCTTTGCTAGTTATAAAGGTGTTTCTACTGTTTCTTTTAGAGAAGTGATGTATCTATAGATTAGTCCTCTGGAAGATTAGGGAGTGCGATCAAATTCAATCACTATTTAGAGATCAGATTATTGTAATCCTAACAACGTATATCTGTGAACACTGCGATAATATATTGATACTCCACTCCACGAACTCTTATTCACCACCTCCCGTTCTGTAAATGCGTACCCAGGCAGTCAGATGTAGCCCTGCTCGATATGAGACCCAAGCCCCTTCGGAAAGTTCCGCAACTAAATCACCAACATGCGACATCTGGATGCAAGTGCTGCCGGGGGCCGAGTTGCTTGGGACTTCATTGTGCAGGAGATTCCATACCTGCCCAGGTGGCATCTGTCACCAGTTGACCAGTGCGAGACCAACGTCCACCTCACCGGCCAACGTGACAAAAGACATGCCTGACTCCATGAATATTTGACTTCAGACCAGACGGAGCCCTGGACAGGCGCCAAACTTTTTTAGTTTTTTTCTTCTTCTTCTTTTTTTCTTCTTCTTTTTTTGGGTCAGTAGCAGCCCTATTTTACCTAACAAGAACCCAGGTTGCTGACTCAGGCACCACAACCTCGTCTATTTCAGATTTCACTCACCGTCATACGCCGCGAATTCGCCTGGGGCTAGAAGGTGCTTCGTCTTGAAAACTTGTCGGGACGCCCGGCACCGCCAACATCCTGGGAACGGCTTTCCCCAGTGCTGCCAAGCGACTGCACATGTGGGTGGCCGGCCGACGGCAGCTTCAAATGTTGCGAAGCTTCCAAGTAAAAGTTGCCTGTGGACCCATCGTCGTCTCGTGCGCCGCCCATCGCAGCACCCTGTCATTGTGGGTAAATGTAAAGTGAAGCGCGGGTGGCCTTGTATCATGGCATCCATGGGCCTACCTCCCACAACTTGACAACTTGACAATGGACATGGCATGGCGGGTCAACGCAGGACGGCGCACAGGAACCGCAAGGCCGTCGTCCATGATCGTGCCTTGCTGCCACGAGTCATCCTGCCAAACCGGATGGGCGATGTCATGACATGTCCGTGCTGCGTTACATGTCTACGGTGTTGCCGGGGAATATGGTTTGATGCTTCAAATGTTCCCCGGGCCATTATGACACGGTCTGCATCCCCTGGCCAGTATAAACGGCCTGATGTCATCATACCAACATACCCAACCTGGGTAGTCTTGAACGGTGGGACTTCATTTCCCCCCCTGCAGAGAACGATCCCATGCTCGGCCTGAGTAATGATTTCAGTCCAGAGCTGATACTGCTCAGGTGCTGGATCGCCATGTTTCAGCCTTGCTTGCAGGTTTCGGCTCGGCTGTATAATCTTTGGAGCGAACCATCTGTGATGGTTCTCAAGTTAAATGTTCGACAACGGGCATCGAACAATTTGATTGGGGGAAGGCAGTGATAGGCGGCGACCTTGGAATAGCGAGTCTCTAGGGTACTTCTTGGATACAATATGTGTAACCTTGTGAATCTGCAAGCAGCTATCTTGCGCATTCAAGATTCTGACGAAAAGCTCCAGATGTCCCCTACCTACTCAAGGTACGTCTGGTGCTGTTAACCGCGAAACGACAAGACAAGAAACAGAAATTGAGTGCCCTATTGAATATTCTTCTCCATGACTATGTTCTCGAAAATAGAAAGTTTGAACGCTACCCGCCCGCTAGATGGAATGCCCTGACAATCCCCGACCGCTATCAATCCAAACCCTTTTTCGCCTCATCAGTCGCAGGCACTTGAAGTCCCTTTCCGTAGCCGCCAGAGCGCCATGCCACAAAAAAGTCCATCAGATAAGAAAGCTGGAGAGGAAGTGGAAGGAAAAGTTGGATTTCAAAGTTGCCACCTCGGGGGATCTGCCTTGATGCTGAACCAGGCAGGTTGGCCGACACTGAGGAGAGTGCCCATTGGCAGTGGCTGAGACATGACCTGTGGTTCCGGGGACGAACTACTGAGGCTGAGAAAACCCGTCCCTGCTGCAGAGGCGTGGTGAGACACACACGAGAACCGGCGATTTCCGTCGGCCGGCTGCAGGAGGGCCCCCGTCTGGTCTGGTCTTTTTCCAACGCCAGGAAGACGTCCATGACCACACTAGGGCAATAACAACTTCTGTGCCGGCATCCGATGCCGAGCCCAGAGACTGCACGCACCATCCTATCCTCCATCACTCGCCTCGGTGCAAGGCCAATCCGGGGAGGATGTGCTGCCGCTTCTGTCGTCAGGCCAGGTGACCTGGGCGGACCATCCAAGGAGCGTCCCCTTGTGCTGCGCTGCCACGGCGGATATTCGGGTGCCCATCATGTCACCGTGTTCCCCTTTCCCCGACCTTGGTCCAGTTGGAACATCCCATGTCGTCTCCAGTCCGGCCTAGTTCCTCCTCATGTGTGCGAGTCCGCGAGACTGCCCAGGTGTACGACGAGTTGCTGGTGCTTGATAGGCCTGAATCTTCTTCACCCAGAGCAGAGGGGGCACGTGCCCGGCTGAACAATGTACCTCTCGTGAGGGCCCTTGGGACAGGCCAGTTTCCTGTTGCCGTCGACCGATGTGCGGAAAAAGTGTGCACCGGGGTCCAGGCACGAGGAGTAGATATAGTAGTTCTTGGTAAAGTCACACATACTAGTGTGAGAATATCTGCGGGTGTGCGTAGCTACGGGGCGAATTGGCGTTTGTTCCAGGACGAGTGTTTTTGTGGTGACGGTGGATAGACTGGCCTCGTCGGGAGGTGGGATGTGAGGGAACACAGTAGCTAGGAGGACGAGAGACTGAGAGTATTTGTGTGTGTGTGTGTGAGAGAGAGAGAGAGAGAGAGAGAAAAAGAGAGGATAAACAGGATCCTTTGCCGAAAACGATGCTGGTAGATGCGAATGTACGTATGTATGTATGTATGCACGCATAGGTAGGAACAACATATGTGCACATGTGTCGAAAGAGCTGGGCCAGGTGTGGTCAAGCCACAACTTATAGACAATGCAAAAAGACGGGACGAGGTTGGTTTCCGCACACACTGGGGTGGATGCCCACAGGTGAGTAGGGCGTGTGAGAAGATGTGACACAGGGGCGTCTGGATAAAATAGGGCGGTGCCGCGGTGGGTATGTTGAGCACTGATGGATGGGACGAAGACGAAAGAGTACCTGCACTACAACAACGATGTCCCCCGGTCCATATGGATCTCGACGTATATCTGCCAGGGTGCTGGACGGCACAGCAGGGTGGGTGGTTGGTTGCCCAGGCCCAGCCTGGCTCGCAGATCCCGGGGTGGTGTACTGTACTCCGTATCCGTCAAGCGACTCAAGCTCAACCCGAGGCAATGAGAATCGACAATAGGCTTCTGCCAGTCTGAGAAGGTGTTTGATGAGTACTTAGGTTCACAGTGGTTGGCTGGCAGCATGAAGGACAAGGGACTACTGCAATTCGCCGTGTTCAGGCGCGGAAGGCAGCGGCGACGAGGTTATGAGTACGGAGTAAGTACCATGCGCAGGCGTAGGTGTACTGTGTAGGTACGAGACGACATGACGGACCCGGTTGCTGCTTAGAAGTTGTTGCGACTCACACTAGGGTAGTAGAGGCAGTCCATACCATGCCTACCTAGGTAGGTACCTGATGGCATGGCCCTGATGAATAGAACGTACGGATATCCAAGACGAGACGAGGCTAGCCCGGAATAAAGGACGTGACATGGGTGCGGAGGGGGGAAATTGTTCCTAGACAAGATGAAGAGAAGGCTGCGGCGGGCGTGGAGTAGGTACAGAGTACCTAGGTATCCATACACACACAGTACAAGAAGTGACAGCACTGGAAAACAAGATGTGAAAGCGCGGGATGGCGGAGAAGAGGAGGAGGTGGTGGAGGAGGAGGAGGAGGAGGAGAAAGTGGTGGAGGAGGAGGAAGTGGAGGTGTAGGTGGATTCGAGGGCTGGGGAGGGCTGGGGAGGACTGGGCAGCAAGAGTACCTACCTACCTACTTAAGTACTTAGGCAGGTATGTATTATTGCAAAGTTACAGTGGCCATGGGCTGCCTGACCATGTCCGTGAGCCACGCGAACGGTTGTTGACAAGGAGCCCTCGGCCAGCTGGGATCTACCGGCAAGATGCGACAGGACGGAGGGCCCAACAGTCTGTGGCAGGGCAGCACCTTTGGATTCGCGACAAGATTATCAAAAGTGGCATTTGGGGACTGTGCGCGGCGACATCCCTCCTCGGTAAATAATGCCTGCATATCCCCCTTCCTCTATTTCCCTTTTTTTCTCTCTTTTTTCTCTCTTTTTTTTCTCTTTTTTTTCTCTTTTTTTTTCTTCTTCCCGCTGTTGTCCTTCATGAACGAACCAATAACCAAAACCGAAAGGCTAAAAAAAATACAAAGGGAAAAAAAATTAGGTTGGAGCGGGAAAAACGGACGGTTATCGACCCACGGCCGGGCTTGACCGGGCGAGCTTTGACAGCACTGACAGCAAAGCTGCGGCATGTTGGAACGTTCAAACGGGGTTGATCCGGCGCCGGCTGGGGTCCAAGGGAGGGAGTGCTCAGGTGTGTGGGACCTGGGTTGGCCCGGTTGGGAACCCGGCACCTCAGAATTTTTGGGTCGTGGCCGATGGGACGATGACCCATTCACCACCACCTGGACAGATACAAGCAATACGGGGCTGACGGGTGGGATGAATGCAGTGGAGAGGAGTGGGCTACCTGTTTATGAAAGGAGAGGAGCATAAGTACATGCCTAGGTGAGTGAGTACACGTACTTACCTAGGTATGTACCTGGTGGAGGCTCGAGCGAACAGGCCGGTTCAACGTTGAGTGGGGTGTGTACCCGCTACGTGGGTACGTGGGTACATGGCCAGCCAAACCTAGCCGCGACCGCCTCCTCTACGTCGCACCTTGCTCACCGAGATGGGGCAAGGCCTCTGTGGTGGGATCACACAAGACATGACCGGACCTTACCGAGGGCATTCGCACATGATTTCCCTGGAGCGCCATCTCCTCAAGTCGCCAGACAATGGTCTTGTTATGCACGGTACAGACCATACTATGGCGTCTTGTTCATCCACTGCCAATATCTCATGGCTATTTCTGGGTTCTCAACACCAACTCTATCTAGTATGGACTGGGCCAGAACGTGTTCAGAAATAGTACGGAGTACCTGGCAGCCTCCAGGAATGATATTGTTTGCATTTTGAAAGATACATAGTTGAGTGAGTGCTTAAGTATGCACACCATCTGCCACAGAAATCACCAGTATTCTTCAAGTTTTGAGTACGTGTAGATGGAAATGGCCCAATGGCTCATATTGGGAGAGACACAAATACAGGCAAAGTCGCGAATACACATGTACCCCACCCCAACACCCAAGTACCCAAGTACCCAAGTACCCAGGTATCCAGGGATTCAGATACCCAATGCGCCCTACGCCTTGCCCCAACCCCTGAGCCGCACGGACGAGCCCCGCCATCGTTGACCATGACCTGTGCTGGAAGGCCAGGTCTCGTCGCTCCCACAAGGCTCAGACGCCCGACCTCTCTATGGATTGAGTGGGTTGGGGTCTTTGGATCCGACGGCGTTTTGACATGTCCGACCAGAACCTACCCACCACGGCCCCTCCCAGCGCATTTGTTTCACTATTTCGTCGTTGCCCTCCCTGCTGGACTCGCCAACGTGCCAACGTGCCAACGTGCCAACGTGCTAACGCGGTGCGCACATGGCAATGCCACCAGTCTCAGACTCTGTTCTCGACACACGGCCTATTCCAGAAGAGGACCTGGCCGCGGAAGCAACCGCCAGCTCCGTCTTTCTGTCTCGTGCGCACCACGCGTACAAGACAGACAAAGGAGAGTAGAAGGAGGAGAAGAACGCAATGGGCAATCTTCAAGACCACGCTGTGTTCTGCCACACTGTGTTCTGCATGTTTTGAGCCGCATCTACAACTGAGAGAAGTCGTGACATCTCGAGGACCACGTCTTCCAGATGTCGAGGCTGCGAGGTCTCGCCCAACCATGCCGATAGTATACTGTGGTATGTGCATGCACAACAAACAGCCAGTCAGCCAGTCAGCCAGTGCGAAGCAAAGAGGGGCAACAGCGACGATCGCTCACAACCCCTGCCCCAGATGGGGTTGCGGCTCTGCTGACGTTGCTCCCTGACAAGCAGGACATATTGGGCACCACGACTCTTGCATTGGTCGCAGCCGTTTCGAAGCCCGGGGTCCCTCATCTAGCGCCGAGGTGATTGACTAAAAGTAGAGGGAAAAACAAGAAAAAGGAAAAGGAAAAGAGATTTTGGGGTTTGGAAGCTGTACTGAGGCAGGCGATACCTGACAGCCAGCAACCAAAGCTGTCAGGTCGTTTGTGGGGCGGGGGGGGGTGGGGAAGCTGGTGACCAGTACTCCGTTCATACTGTGGTATGTAACATGGCCTCGGCTGGATCAACCACTTGGCCTACTTGGCCCACTGCAGATGCAGAGAGAGCCCAGGCCCGCGAGTCCCGCGACCCGTTCATGCAGGCAGGGCAAATTATTGCCCGGCTGCTACCACGGTACTGTACCGCGGCCCACCAAGCAGCAGCGGACAGGTCAAGCTGTGGTACATGCATAACATTGCATTGCATTGCATCATCGACACCGGCCTGGCAGTATGGCAGTTCATCAGTCTTGACTCTTAAGATGCCCGGCTGCCCTGCGCTTGCTCAAGCGTCCGGCAGAGACGACCTGCTTTGGATCCGCGGTTGTCCGTGTCCGGGTCCTGCCGTTCAGCTTTGACCGCTGGGCTCGGACATCAGAGCAGCCACGGTGGTCGGAAGGGTCCGGAAACCTTCTAGAGTTCTCATTTCCCCCCAGCCTGCTCCAGCCTGCTCCAGCCTGGCATTCCTCGCCCACCCGCGACATCAACAGGCAACGTTGGCCCCCGTCCGGCGCAACAAGAGACACGACGTCGAGCCTGGCTCGGTGAGCCTCGGCGAATCTGCGGGCATTGTACATACACGACATGAGCATCTGGTGTGCGCTACGCACCGGGTCTTGGCCCGATCATCTCCGTGACTCCGTCAAAGCCCTGCCCCGGGCAAACATTTCAACAACAAGGGCGTTGCGGTCCAAGTCCCAGAAGCAGTCAGTCCCTACCACCCTGTCACCCGGCATCAAGACCCCCCCCCCCGCCTGGCTTCCAGCGTCACAAGCCCGCACATCCGGGAAAGTGACAGGTCGGAAGGATCTTCCGACCCTGTTCGCGCCGTGAGGAGAAGGGAGGGGGGAGTGGTATAGCGGCCATGTCCTCAGCGCTCGGTACTGGCCATCCCATCGCTTTGACCCTGAGCTCATATCAGACCATGCGAGCCGCGCGGGATGAAGCCATCTACGGAATACACCATGAGACGCGTCCAAAAGGCTACATACACGGAAGTCAAAAAAACCAACAAAAAAAAAACCCCAAAAAACCCAGGCAGTGACTTCGAGCTGGGCGGTGTGAGTTTGTTTCTTGTCTTATCATTCAATGGGGTCCGGCTCTAGGCCACCCTGACCAGCATTTGCATGCAATGGAGCGCTCAACAGCGGCGGAAGCAGTCCAAATATGCTTTTCGGTCGGTATCCCGGTGTAGTAGTTGGTCCATCGGCACATGCGCGTCACCTCGCCTGCACGTTTAGGCTTCGACTACCCTCAGCTCCGAAGGAAAGGCCTAAAGACTATATAACCTTCTGGTCCATGTTTTTTGCTCTCAGCATCCTTCGCCTTGGCCGGGTACCTAGGTACCTAGGTAGTTCAACCTCAGACCCAACAGGATCAACCGGATGATCAGGCCGACAAGCGTTGAAGAAGCTGTCTTCCAGCCTTCACGTCCCAGCATGTCGGCCCCATGGATTTCGCGCAGGTGGTGCTTGGCTTAATAAAGAGAGCAGCTAAACAGTCTGGTTCCTGCGCTGACGAGAGCATGCCCAATCGAGACGTACTAGTGGGAGACAGCGTAGTACGGGGGTCGATTGTGTCAAATGTCCAAAAATCCAATTCTGACTGCATTCACCC
>MAVT02000969.1:0-18472 GCA_001702395.2 Diaporthe helianthi | reverse complement strand
TTATTATTATATTAAAGGATTTTAAGCTTATTAATACTATTATAAATATTATAAACAACTATAAACCTTTTAATTATAATATTAAAAATAATAGTATTTATTTTAAGCCCTTTATACTTACGCGCTTAAACACTATACCTTCCTTATAGGTATTAAAAAAAAGAAGGGCTAAAGTAAAGAATTTACAAAAAGATAAAATACTTTCTATAGCTAAACCTAAATAAAAGGTTAAACCTAAATAGAAGGTTAAACCTATATAAGAGGTTAAACTTGTATAAGAGGTTAAACTTATATAGAAGGTTAAACCTAAATAAAAGGTTTAACTTGCATAAGAGGTCTAACCTACATAGGAGGTTTAACTTAAATAGAAGATTTAACTTAAACAAAAAGTTTAACGTAAATAGAAGGTTTAATTTAAATAAAAGAGCTAAAACTAGGATAATAAGTAGAAAGTAGTTATTAATAATAACTAGCTACTTTAAAATAAAATAAAGAGTAATTTTTTTTAAAAAAGTAGTATAGCAAACTCTTAAGAGGATATATAGCATTTTAGGTAAATAGCCTTTTCTAAGTCTTTAATTATAGAGAAAAGATAAAGTCTATAGGAGATTTTAAATTAATAATTTTTCACCTTGCACCTAAATTACCTATCTACCTACCTAGAACCCATGGGTAATTTAATCCTTGTTATTACCCATGGGTCTTATGGGTACCCACTGGGTATTACCCACGCGTGGGTAATTCCTGAGCCTACTCACCTCCGCGGCGGCATTGAGCGCCGTTGCCGCCGTCTATGCGTACGATTCTCCTTCGAATTATCCAGATATCAACAGCGCACACGAGAATGCATTTGCCATCTTCAACTCAATACACTCTGCGATGCGACAGTGGGGCTCCTCTGTTCACCACAACGGACTGTCGTTTTATCTCGCCACAGCGCCCCAGGGTAGCGTATTCTATCATGGGGGTTTCAGTCCAGATCGGCCGGACAGCTATGAGTGGTTGGCGTTCGAGGTTGAGCATGCTGCTCAATTCGCCGCCTCGTGGGAGTTCACAGAAGACCCGAGCCTTCGGGTCAGGTCCGAGACGGCGAGTTATAATGCAACCGCCTTGAAGGCTCTCCTCAAACATCGAAGATCTCACGTCAGGCCGCCGTCTGATATGGCTCATGGCTCTTTGACCCATGAGAAATTACTATCACAACATCCTTTGCTTACGGCGGAAAACGACAATGACGATGTGGGCGACGATGGACCTCCCCAGCGCGGTCAACCTGCGCCCTTCGATCAGCTATGGCGCGGCTACTTCCAAATTTACCGCGCCAACCGGCCCCTAAACCTTGTCTACATCGACGGCCAAGCCGCCGCAAAGAGCCCACTCGGCTCCCTCGACAGCCAGGACCTGATCCTCCTAGGCCACGAGGAGCCCGGCCCCGGCCCGCCAACTTTTGGCGAGTGGCCGCGAGCCGAAGGGCTCTGCGCGCTTGCGAACGAGTGGAAACACCCGAACGGGGCCCAGATCGACGGCTTCATCCGCATGGAGGCGGGCTTCGAGATCATCTACTGCGACTTTTCAGACCGCGGCGCGCTGGACCAGGTGTCGGTGCAGTCGAGCTCGTTCAGCAACGAGACCGGGCTGGAGCCGCGCCAGCTGGGCCCCGTGTTTGAGTGGCTCCGCGCCTGCGCGGCTCGGTTCCATGGGCTCCCGGTTGGGAGGGTGGATGTGGATTGGAGCAGTATGGTGTCTGCTTATTCTTATCCTGTGAACATCTCGAACCCTGACTGGCATCGGCAGGATCTGCCTAGGGTGGTGAATGCGACGATGGAAAGTCGGTTGGCTGTACGGGACAGGCTGAGGGATGTCTTGGCCGCGCGAGGTGGGGAAGAAGTGTCGCTTAGGAAGGTCGTGAACTGGCAAAGCGTAGTTGACAACATCGTCACGCGCTTTGGCGAGCGGCTGGGGTACATGGTGAACAGTCAGTGGTCACATGATGGCCTACTCCTCGCCGTGGGTACCATAGTCGACCCGTTCATCAACTACACCGACCGCAGCCCCGCGTCCGAGCAACGCGCCGTCGACCGTTGTACGCAGCACTACCTCGATCCGTCCCTCTCCCGGCCCGAGACTTGGACCCCCGAAGACCACGCCATTGCGACCGCGATTGAGCGGGTGTCGCGGGACATCTGCGACTCTCTGTTCCTGGCCCGACGGGTTCTCCGTGCGAACCATAAACAGAGCCTCATTTCTGACGCCACTGTCAAGGAGGCACAGCAGATCATCGCCGAGCTCACCAACAGACTAAAATGGAGCACTTGGAGGGAGTGTGGTAGGTGCCAGTCCCCAGAAGAGATTTGCAGCATCCCCATGTTCCCGATCGGTGCGTCTGAGGACGACTATTTCCATCCGAGCTGTAAGAACATCACTGCGCTTATGCGGGACTTCGGCTACTGGGACAGGGATTTCCACGTCCATGGTTGAGTGCAGCTAGGAAGTGAAGTTCTGGCGGGGTTGGTCTGGCGGGTCTGCTAAATCAATGTCAGTATTGCAATGGAAAGCAGATGGCAGAGATTACGTTACCGGCTCCCGCAGTCGGCGGCGCTCGTCGGTCGAGGTCATTCCGTGAAGCTCGTTGAACCTGAACCGCACAAGGACCCTCATAAGTATGACGAAGCCGAATGCGATGAAAGGTGGCAGAGGCAAAACAACACTGGCAGATAATCGATGAGGGAGCTTAGCCCGCACCGTCCCAAAGGCTGATCTGGAAAACGTCTCGTAGGGTAGGTAGATTTCACCATGGACCACAAAGTCATATTCAAAAGTCATAGCGCATTGACACTACGTAGACAGGATTATACACATGCCATCACCATTACCATTCCGTCTTCATGCTCACGCACTCACAATATAGCCCGCTCCTTAGGCCTGGGAG
Source organism: Diaporthe helianthi (assembly GCA_001702395.2). Classification (NCBI taxonomy): domain Eukaryota; kingdom Fungi; phylum Ascomycota; class Sordariomycetes; order Diaporthales; family Diaporthaceae; genus Diaporthe; species Diaporthe helianthi. Next base: position 15,543 of record MAVT02000969.1, on the reverse strand, counting down.
AACCTCTTGGCCACGGTCTTCCAGTTGATGACGTTCCAGATGGCGCTGAAGTACTCGGCCTTGCGGTTCTGATATTGCAGGTAGTAGGCGTGCTCCCAGGCGTCGATGCCCAGTAGGGGGACCAGGTTGCCCGAGACGGGGTCCTGGTTGGCGCGGGTGACCAGGCTCAGACTGCCCGTCACCTTGTCCTTGGCGACCCAGGCCCAGCCGCTGCCCTGGATGCCGGCGAGGGCGGCGTTGGTCTGCTTCACGAGGGTGGAGTAGGAGCCGAAGTCGCGGTCAATCGCTTTCTGTGGGTGGAATGGTATGTCAGTGTGCTGTTCTTGTGGAGGTCTTGTCGGGTGCTGGGCTACCGGTCGATGACAGAGTGGACGCCCGCCCAGTTCACGGGCCGTGCAAGGATATCTGTGCCTGGTTTCCACGTACCTTGAGATCTCCCTCTGGCTCACCACCGCCGTCCTTGTTGGCGGGTGCCAGGTTCTCCCAGAAAAGAGTGTGGTTGATGTGTCCACCGCCGTGGAAGTTGAGGAGAGGTGCCAGGGTAGCGGCCTTGGCCGAGTCGCCCTTGGCCTCAGCCTCGCCGAGGGTCTCGAGAGCGCTGTTGAGGCCGTTGACGTAGGTCTGGTGGTGCTTGGAGTGGTGCAGCTCCATGATCTGGCCCGAGATGTGAGGCTCTAGTGCGCCATAGTCGTCTAAGGACGGCGAACGCGGGTTAGCGTTCTGGTGCCGCAGTAGCAGCAGCAGCAGGAGGAGTCAATCCTCTTGTGTCGCAGTAGCTTGTAAAGAGGAGGGCTTGTCCACCTACAGGAGAGGTCAGGAAGAGTTGCCTTGCCGCGCACGAACTGCGTGCTGGCCATGCCCATGACAGGCTTTGCAGCTGAAGCTCGCAGAGCTCCGCGCAGGGCGGGAGTCGATCGGAGGAGAGTGGCCGACATTTTTGCAGTTGAAAATGTGTATGCTATAGATTGCAATTGGATTGTCGAATCTCTGGAGGTGGTCGAGGTAGAGCGTGTACGAACCTGGCAGGAAAAGAAGCAGAATGGATGAAGACTCGAGGTACCTAGGAAGAAGGCAATTAGTAAAGTGCTCCAATCTTTGGTGATGTCAAGCCCGTTTGGCCGAACGGCTCGGACCCCACACGCCTGGGAGCTTGGGGTTGCAGTGGGAAGCTCCAATGCTGTGGTGTTCAATCTCACACTGTCGTCATAGAGCTGGGGGAGCTCATCACCCAGCAGATCTTCGATTAGTCAAACCCCTGCCCCCCACGCGCTGCACTGTGCGGCGTGCCCCACCGTCGAAGCCATCGGTCGCGTCTCGCTTCCATTTTCCATGACCGCGTTCACATGTCAATATTGTGAAGTGCTGGACAGCGAATGCTACCACTTCTTTTCCACTCTACCAGAACCCAATCGAAGGAATCTCCACTCGTATATGCCATATTAATCTTCAAATTCGAGTGTCCAAGATATATACTCGAACAATGTCGTACTACGATATTGACGCGATTCTCACCGACGCAGAGGTACGGAAGCATTTGCCATGCAGCGGTGGATTGAGGACAATTGGTGTCTGTCAACAACATTAGCATTACGTACGATTGCTAACACGGACCTGACCTGCAGAAAATCCCCTGCGAGTTCAACTTCGAGATCCCCGACCTTGGCCACCTCGACAACAGCCCCGGCCTTCCCCTCAAGGCCGGCGCCAAGCTGGCCCTCCCCCTCTGGCTCGCCGAGATGCTCGCCCTGGCAAATACATCCGGCGCCGGCACAGCCGACGAGGATGCAAAGTCCTTCGTGAACCTGTCCCTACCGCGCGCCCTGTCGAGCGAGGTCGTCCAAGCCCTCAAGGCCGACCCGCGCGCCGTGCCCCTGCGCGACCAGAGCACGAACTTCTACAGCCTGGCGACGCGCCTGATGGACCTGTTCGAGGAGAGGGAGCTGGATGGCGTCCTGCGCAAGACTTTTGTCACGCGTGCCGCGGACCTGGCGCTACATGCCAGGAAGGTCGGCGGGTCGAGCGGGAAGGAGGATGGGAGCAACCTCGGCGTTGGTGTTGACGGGGAGTTCCTCCGGGGCCTGGACGAGTGGGAGAGGGCGCTGCACCGTAAGGCGCATGACGGGACTAAGCTTTCGAAACAGTGGATGGAGAACGTCAAGAAGCACTAAGGGCATTGCACTCCAGGCAGCCCTGTTGGCACACTCCATTACCTCGCTTCCTGGTTCTTACCAAACTGCGCATCTCTCCCGCCAGTTTGGCGAAAGAACAGGCCCCTACTCTGCCTGCTGCCATTTGTCGTTGTGGGACTGGGGCTTTCGACTCCCACCTCCGGCAAATAACATTGGGCTTGACAGTAAGTCTCAGTAAGGGGTTGAAGCAAATACTCATTTCTGCGAGAAGCTGACAGCGTTTACAGGGCGTGCAGAAAATACTCCAATACCAGGCCGCGGCCGCTGCCCCCCGGCTACCGGCACAGCACGAACGGGGCCTCTGGGTTGAAGGTCACAAGTCTTGAGCTTGACCTGGGACATTGCAATAATTGCAACTCCGTCATTCAAAAACCGAGATCGTATGGCGAGAACTGCTATGGGCAGCCCAGAAAATCAAGGTTGGGGAGGAGGTGGGAACAGTGAAATCACATACGGACGCCAGAATTAACGAGATTGCAGCGGTCACGGTCCTCAGGAGAGGGCTTTCACCAACAGTGTTCGCATTTGTATGCAGTCGTCAAGGACCGACATGATCATACAGAAAAGCCGCACCGGAGACCTGGCCATAAACTGGATTTCCTATACAGCACCACTCGAACGAGCTGAATATACGGCCTCAACATGCTTCTCTCCTGTGCTCCTTTTGTTTGCTGATCCTGTTTACCGACCCCTCTATCCTTGGCCCATCTTGAGCATCTCTCGGAAGTCCACTGGGATTTTCTCAGTTTTGATCTACCCTAGGGTAGTCTTCCAGACGAGCTCCGATAGGCTTTTCCGATCCCTGCCATCATTAGTCCTTCAGAATTCTCGGCTTATGTCCAGCAAAACCATGGAAAATGGTGCCTACCTCAAGCTACTTGGACGACATCCAAAATCATGGTGCTTGTGCGGCTTCCTCTATTCGGTAACCCGCCTTGTCAGGTCCCGGACGGATGCGATCTGCACAGCGATTGTGGCCAGATCCATTGAGATGGGGTCAGGAAATGAGGGGGCAGAGCGTTCCCCATGGGGTAACGGCGCGAAGTGCATGTGTGGCACCGTGCCTATGCACGCTTTACATCAGGTCCCTCGATCGCTAGTCGTGCTCTTTCGGACTATAATCTGAGGGGTCGATCGGATATTGGCCGGCTTTGCGTGCAGCGACAGTGTTTACTCGGTTATGGCTCCAGGTTTGGGGTCGTAAGTGTCCCCAGCAGACTGGTCACACGCACATAACTACGCGGCCGTAGCACTTCTAAGGGAGAAAGGTTTTCTCTTGACGCCTACATGGGATTCTTGGACGTAAAGTCATAGACTTTCATAAACTAGATATTCTCATTATTGTTGCTGGAAGGCTGTACGGCTAAAGACAACAAGAAACAACACCCCAACGCCCAAGTCATTATGGCCCGCCGCTATCTCGGAGGCTCAGGAGAGCGCGTCACGGTGTGGATCTCCATCGCCGCCTCAACAGTGCTCATATTCTACGGCTACGACCAAGGCGTCTTCGGGAACGTTCTCGTCTCAGACGATTTCCTCAGGACGATGGGCTATCCCTCGACGGCAGACCAGGGCACCATGACCTCCGTGTATAACCTGGGCTGCTTCGCCGGCGCCCTGTCGACACTATACAGCGGCGACAAGCTCGGGCGGCCCCGCACGCTGATGCTCGGGAGCTCTGTCATCGCCGTCGCGGCCGTCATACAGGCGGCTTCGTACGGCGCTGGGCAGATGTATGCGGGCCGTGTCATCGCGGGCCTTGGGACCGGGATGAACACTGCTACTGCTGGCGTATGGCAGTCTGAGACGAGCAAGATGCGGAGCCGTGGAAAATTGATAATTATTCAGATGGCGAACTGTATCACGGGATTTGCCATCTCGAACTGGCTGACGCTGGGCTTTTCGTTCGCGCCGGGGAGTGTCTCGTGGCGGTTTCCGTTGGCCTTTCAAATCTGTGAGTTGGTCCCCTTGTTATTGCCCTAGCCTTGATGCCGTGCTTAAACTCTGCGGGTAGTCTTCTCCGGACTTGTCTTGCTCATGTGTCCATTCCTACCCGACTCGCCCCGCCTGCTCATCCGTAAGGGGCGGCATGACGAAGCCATGGAGGTTCTCGCCGCCCTCGAGGGCCACGGTGCTACGCCCTCTACACCCTCCGTCCGCACGCAATTTTCCATCATCAAAGACGTCCTCGACCGTGAATATGCTGTCGAGTACACCTGGGTGCAGCTCTTCACCGGACGCGGTCCCCCGGGTGCGATGAGGCGGATGATTCTGGGTGCCTGGATGCAAGCCATGTAAGTAGATATTCGGGCACACCCTTTCAGAGGCATAGCTTGCTGATTAAGCCCCGGAAAGGAACCAAATCTCGGGGATCAATGTGACCTCTTACTACATGACCTACGTCTTCATACACGCAATCGGTTTCAGCGAGCTGACAGCCAGGATCCTCTCGGCAGCTGGGTCCATGGACTACCTGTTCTTCTCCTTCATGGCCTACTTTGTCATCGAGCGGTACGGCCGGCGGCGCGTTATGATGGCATCCGCCGCCGCGTGCTCCACGTGCTGGACCATCATCGCCATCGCCACGGGCCTCACCGAGACCGGGCGCGGCGACAGCTACCGCCTGGGCATCGTGGCCGTGTCCTTCTTCTTCGTCTTCTTCGCGTCCTTCGCCATGGGCGCCCTCGGCGTGCCGTGGCTGTACCCGACCGAGATCAACGCGCTCGCCTTCCGCGCCAAGGGGGCCAGCCTCGCCATGGCGACCAACTGGATTATGAACTACATGGTGGCGCAGGTGACGCCGCCTGGGATTGAGAATCTTGGATATCGGTTCTGGATTATCTGGGCTGTCGTTTGTGCTTCGTTCGTGCCCACTACGTACCTTTTCTACCCTGAGACTGCGAACCGCTCGCTGGAGGATATTGATCGGTTCTTTGAGGAGAACCACAATGTCTTGGTGTTCCGGGATAAGTTGGCCACGCAGCTGCACCGCCCGAGGATGTATGAGGAGGCTGATAGGGAGATTGCTGCCAAGAACGAGAAGTCTGACAGTAGCGCTAAGCATGTCGAGAAGACCGAGAGCGGGGCTGGTATAGATTGAATCTGCCCTGGTGAATTGGCACTCATTCCGAGGCACAAGTTCCGCCTCTCAGTAGGTAGTGGTGGGAACGTGACATTACATCTGTTGTTCGTAGTACCGCACATCTGATGAACTGGTGCCCGTGGTCACAATGAACATCAAATGATTAGGCAGAATGAAAACCCCGATGTTCCCAAGCAGTCTGCCCCGTAAGTCAGTTTCGCATGAAACATTGGAGCGTGTCTTTCCTTCAAGAAGTTCGAATAGAAGCTCCCTCGGAATCCTTGAGTGAGTCGGCGCCCAGCTGCCACCCTCCCGCCGTAGAGCCAGGCTCTGAAGGTTCACCGGCTCGCCTCTCTCGATTGCATCCGCATCCACACATGTGCGATGCCGAGTCCTGGTCGATACCTAACTGAACAAAGTTTAATTTGTCTCCTGTGCTCCGCATCATGCACCCCGGCATGCCTATCATTAATATCTCAGTTGATTTAAGTTATCTTATGATTAAGTGTTCAAGTTTTCATATGATGAACAAAGTTATTATTAAGGCTAAAGGTAGTTTTGCAGAAGACAATAGTTGTAGTGTTGTTCTTAATCTATAGACAACCTGAAGGCGTATAGTCCCTTCATATAGTAGTAAACGCTTAGAGACCCAGCGTTTACAAAAGACATAGTGTTAAAAAGCCTGCCTCTACGGGCACGTAGCCGTAGCCTTGTACTGTATAGATAAGGCTAGGGAGCATCGCTCCTAATGGTAGTATTAACTAGAATCGTCGCCTTAAGTAGCCCAAGAGCTTATAGACGGCGAAGTAGTTATACGGCGAGAGAGAATAGTGAATAGGAAGAGATATAGCTTGAAATACTTTTTCTTAATAAGATATTTAATTTATCTTCTTTTAAAGAAAAACAGTTCAATTTAAAATACTACTAAGTCGTTTAATAATATATATCCTTTTCTTAATATCTTTTTAAAGTTTAAGCTTTAGAATAGTATTTAAAGTTCGTAGGTTTCCTATTAAGCTTTTTATTTTAAATCTTAACTTTAACCTTAATTAAAGACAGTAAAATAAAAGGAATACATAGATCTATGTTTCTTGTATATATATAATAATATTCCTTATCTATATTAAAAATAAAGTGGCTTTTATATTTAATCCACTCTCTCTATATATAACCCTTAGGAAGTCTATTTAGTAAATTATATATATTAGTAGTAAAGGTTACTTAAAAGGGCCTTATTAAATCTGAAAATGAGGTAAGTCTAGGTGACCACATATAGAAACGACTGTAAAAAGAGGGAATTAGGATGAAGTAGGCATTCACCGTGCCCTTATTTTATGCACAAAATGCACGGCATAGTTTCCAGGTAATGAGTTCGGAATTCATGGGTTGTGTTCATCGCGTGCAGGGCAGCACTTGTCGTCCAAATGTCAGCCTACCTAGGTCAGTCTATTAAGCAGTCACAGTTTCACATTTTCATACCTAAGCATGCTTGCGTGCCTCGCTCTGACCAAGATGCAGTGCCAGCATTACATGCAAGAAATAACTCATCCTGATTAAAGTTTGGGAAACGGGGAAGGGGCTGTCAGCTACAAATACCAGTAGGAACTGGCCAGCTAGTACTGGAGTTGACGGACATGCGCGGTATATTATACAGTAAATACGACCATTAATCATGTACAGTATATTTTCTTGAGCGTCTGCCGGAATAGATTCCATACATATGTACCCGAAGAAAGTGGAGACACCCAACGCCGTCGTCGTCGTCGATCACTATAGCTCCAGCGGGGAAAAAGCCATATCGCTGCCGCGAGCGGCTGTGGAAGTAACCCCTTCTCTACTTCCATATTAGGCAGCGAGAATCCGTGGGATGATCTCCTGGTCATTGTGAGCCCATACAGCTGTCTGCACAGGGGCAGAGAAAGTGTTGCCAGTGTACCAAGTCGACCTGTAACCTTGGAGGGCATTGAGATTCTGGAAGAAGCCGTTCTTGATATCCTCGGCGGTTGCATGGCCGTGGAGCAGTCCGTGGTCAGAGTAGTGGATGACTTCTACGTCTTTGTCGGAAGCCGGCACGACACCGGTTCCAGAGAGGGCCGCTATGTCCTGGTTGAAAAGTTTCAAAGTCTCCGCGGCGTCGAGCTTATCATCTCCGGCCGTGACCGTGGCAACCAGCTTAGAGGTGTTGCCGAAGGGGATGTAGGTGGAAGTGAAGTTGAGGGCGGGGTAGTGCAAATAGCTGTTGTCGTTGGCAGAGGATGGGAGGTTGAAGGCGTAGAAGTCGGAAGGAAGCGAGTCACTCTGGGCGACGGCGGCCCAGAGGCGGGCGTAGGAGAACTTGCTAAGCACATTGGCTTCCTTTTTGTCCATGTCGAATGTTTTGAAAAGGGAGGGGTGAGGTGGGATGGCAAGAAGCAGTTTGCTCGCTGCAATTGTGGTCTTCTCGCCCGTAACCGAGTTCTTGACCACCACCGTAACGCCCTTGTTAGATCGGACCGTTGAAACTGCTTCTGTACTGTAGTAGACCTTGTCCCCAAGGATTTTGGCGGCAGCATCGTATACATCCTGGCTACGACCTGATCTTGGCCCATATGAAGCTCGCTGGCCCGCATAGCTCTCTGCAAGAAATGCTGGGAAGGCTTGCAATACCGTCAGGGTCAGTTGGTCGACCACCGTGCCGAGGCCCGGGGAAATATAGAAAATTTCTTGCAAAGTTGCGGCTAGGTCGTACTTCTCGACGAATTCCCCAAATGGCATGAGCAGTTCTTCGGGAATTTCACTGCTGTTGGGGAAATTGAAGAATCCCGGGATGTGGAAGTCTTGATAGGGCTTTGTGGCGTTGATGTAACGCTGCCATGCAGCTAATTGGACCTCCTGGGCAGGCGAGGTGTAGTTCGTTAGAAGTTCGCCGGTGCTGAAATCGTAAAACTTGAATGGTGTCTGGAAAAAGTCTCCAGACCAGTCTAAAGAGAACTGTTAACATAACTGGTCCAGTCTTCTGGGAATGATGGGGGTGCCATGTCTCGACCCGGGGCACTTACAAGGTACGTTCAGACGATCGAAGAATCCCGTTGTGTTGCCGTAGTTAGACCAAGCCGCCACACCGAGTTCACTTTTCACACCAGTAACGGGATCGTCATAGCTGTCGACAGAGCCACCCTAGGAGCAACAGTAATCATTAGTACATGGATCTGGCTTTGGATCATCTTCCCAATCCCAGAAACTCACCAAGTCGGCCTGCTTCTCAATGACAATGACCTTTTTGCCGGCGTCTGTGAGCTGGACCGCGGCGTGAGCACCGCCAGCACCGCCACCGATGATGAGCACGTCTGTGGTCACCTTTGGTCTCGGGGCACGCGTGGCGGCTGCCCGCTGAATTGCGAGCAGGCTAAATGCCCCAATTAGAGTGCTCTTGAGAGAAGACATGATTATAACAGATGCTCGAACCGAGAACGAGCGGGACCAAAATGTTAACTTGGGCAAGAGCTTGAGTGTTGTGCAATTGGTGTACCTGGTCGAGCACTGGTTTTCAGTTTCTTCTAAGCGGACAATGCATACAGTTTCTTATATATACTTCACCCTGTCTACAATTCTGCATTGGCCCATGGTGATATGTGATATTGTCAGCACGCTAGAGGTCATAATGCGGTGAAGACCTGCTGACCTGGGCGGTGGCGCCTTGCGTACGGGATGATGCAGGCACCCTATCCCGTGGCTAGGGTGGAAAGAAATCGGGAACCCCGGGAGGTAAGTTCAACGACGAATCCTTGACGCAAGCGTCAACAACTACGCCATAACTTCATGACATATCGAGGTGCAAAGTATCCCTTCGGCGAGCTCTGGTGGAAAGGTGACTTGTAACGGATAACAATTCCTGCGCAGGTGACCACCCCACTGCGGCCGTCGCGGAAATTAGACTCGCTGAAAAGGGATGACAAGATTGTTTGGTACGATTCACTTTAAGGAAACTAGATCAAGTGGTGGCGGGGTAAAACTTGGTTGTTTGCAAGTAAAAGTTGCGCAGTAAAAATGCTGAAGTGTGGTGAAGTCTTCGCAAAGCCGATTGTGCTTCGGGATTAGATCAAATGGTAACGTCCCGACCCGAATTACTACTCCGCAGAGTCCACACATGAGGCCATGCGCGGTGCGCGGTGCTGTCCGGTACGTGAGTCATGACCACCTGCACATGTGGGCAGCAAGACCTTGACGGTCGGTATGTACGGAGTACTTACCTATGGAGGACCTACTCCGCCGCGGCGCAGAATTACAATGTCATGCTCAGTGGCGTCTTCGGAAAGTTCTCCCTGCAGGGCCGGCGAGCTAACGACCTCGGGAGCCTCATTCAACTCGTCACCTGGACCAGTTGACGTCTTCCAAGGTTCTTAGACCAGAGTCTGTACAGGGTGGGCAGGAAACCACCAACATTCAAGTTGAACGCAGTCGCCAACCGAATGAATTAGAACGAGAACCCAGTTTTTACACGCTCAAGTGCAACGAGTCCTGTGGTGGTACACAGTATGGCAAATATCCCAAACTCTATTCAAGTTCTGTACTACATTCGGTACGCGGGGATCCTCCCCCGGATCGTGCTCCGGATTTCGGAACTTGTTTATCGAGACTGGCCAGACAGAGGACTTTACGTACAACTTGCTCGATACCCCTGAGTTATTGGAGTCCGTCCGTGCAGCTCTGTTGTCCACAGTTGAAGATCCATTATACATGTAGGTACCATCGAACCTTGGATATTAAGAGTTTAATCTGGAGCTTACCTCAAGTGCTGAGTAGGTAGGTAAAATCTGAGTCTTTGATCGAGGGCGCTTTGAGCGATTACCACTATATGAAGGGGCGCCTTCGGGTTGTATACGTACGGATTGAGAACAACACCACCACCTAGACGTGCAACTCGGATCGCAAAAGCACATGAGGGCACACCAACATTGCAATATTGTCTTGTGAACCTGCAGCGGTCCTCAAGTGGCATGACCTAACCTATTTACTCGGACGGTACAGACTAGGTATGCAAGGCCTTTGCTTTTACATTTGTACTAGTGCTCTAGTTCCGCAACGACTTCTACCAGCATCAAGGTTAACTTGATACAGAATCCTCTTAACCCCTGTGAATCGATTCTCGCTCCATGTTGACTTTCAAGACGACGTCCAGCCCCAATACTCACGCTATTTTGAACTTTATTCTCCTAAGCGCGGTTTCTACAAGCGCGTAAGCTGCTGAAAATCTGGGTATTTCAGCTCCATGCATTGTCTCTTCACATACCCCCGACTCCTTGCGGATCTCACAGTGTATTATTATAACGATAGCCAGTTCACAATTACAGGCGAGATCCCTCACGCAGGAATAGACCAAGGGGGAATTCTGTTACGGCGTTGTTCTAAACGCCAACGTGGATTGTGTAACGGACTCTACTTCAGCCGGCCAGATGCCATAGCCAACCCGGGCAGACTCTGAAAGTAAAGCAGGCCCTTGAATCTGATCGCGGGGATGCATATGGGACATTTAAATGGAGGCAGACTCGTCGGGTGGAGAGAAAGGTTGGGGTGGAGAAACGATGACAGAGACCACTTGAGCAGGCAGCTCTGGGTCCTCCAGTCTCCCCGGAGCCGGTTGAGGGCTTCGTCAATGCAGTGTAGCAAGCTGCAAACGAGCAGCCTCTCATCCCCCCCGAGTGATGATGACGGTCTGTCGTAGTCGCAACCCTTCCTACAGCTACAAGGTCCAACCTGACGACGGGGGTATTTAGGTGGTGAGAGACGATGTCACAGACCAAGTCACCAGATGAAGGTTGGACCGTGGCTCATGCAATCGGCAGTATGCTATGACCGTCACGATGGCCGTCATCCGATGCACAGTCCGTTTCTCGAGAGTCGTTGCAGTGCGATACAGGGGCAATACATCTCATTTATTTTCAGGATAGTATAAAACTAAAGAATTCAGAAAAATTTCCCCATGTTGTACAGTCTACAGGTCTGCCGCGGAGCACGCAGCGGGCCGAAACTGACCAGTGACCACTTCACCGGTGCGTCCAGATGTCTGAACACCGAAATGATGGCCTTGCTCAGTCCTTGATGTCACGGCCATTGATGCATACTTCCACCTCCTCCCACACTTCGCCCTCCTCGGCGGTTGGTAGGCGGACCATTTTGAGAAGCATAACGGGCTGAGGCGTTGGAAGCCTCTGCCAGAAGAGGAGGTCTGCGGCCTCGTCGGCCTCCGCTGAAAACTTGAGGCTCGCCATTTCGGCACCCTTGTAGGCCTTCTTGTTCTGGTATCTTCTAATCCACTCCGTGATGCTTTTCTTGGAAACCTCCAATTTGGAGCTTGAGGCCTGAAGGCTTGGGACCTTGTTGAGAGTGCACGGGCGCTTGGGAAGTTGAAGAAAGGGCTCATGAGGTCCGAATTGGCCCTTTGCTTTCATGCTGACGTTTGAAATGATCATTGAAACTTTTTCGACATGCGGGAGACCCGGTAGTAATGTTTCGAATTCGATTTTATGTCGGGGACTTGGTTCAGTGTAGTCTATCGCGATATGTCTTGCTTTTCGCAGCTGCTCCACGGCCACAGGGATACGCCGTTTGTCACCGCTCCGGTTCAGAAGGCCTGTAGCTTCGGATAGGAAGCGCATAAATATCCAAGACATTAGGTTGGGGTAAAGGATGCCGATATAAGGGTTATATGGTCTTTTCGGGGGCTCCTGGCCCGAGATTCGCCATCCGACCGCATTGAACAATGGGACTGTCTCATAACGAGTATCGCGGCAGATGTACAACAGAGACGGGTAGTCGTAAACAAAGAGCTCATCCAACTTGCTCAGTGCCAGGTGCCAATAATCTCCTACAGCATATTCACCAGCCCTGACTGAGACTGGACAGACCCGTGGAGGAGGGTTGAGTATGACCATCTTCCAGATAATCTCGCGCAGCTCGAGTGGAAGTCTGAATAGGGACCCAGGGGTCTTGGGCTGATTCAGGCATTGTTCGACGGACATTGTTGATAGATGGGGCTCGGATCAAGCTGAGATTGGCCCAGGTTGAGCTTCTGTGGAAACTTTACTCGTGGACGTCGTAGGAAACTCTTTCTGCCCGGGTTGTTGATGGAAGTTGCAGGTGAGATAGTTTTGAACAAGGGCATATCTAAGTAGAAACAGCTTTTTATAACACGGCATCTGCTCTAAGCATCTAGCTATACACCTAATGTGAAACAAGTGGAAGACTAATACACTAAGGCTGAATGGTGCTGAATTGGACTTCCTTTATAGCACGCTTGTTGACACTACCTTAGCGGGGCATCTAGGGCGGTTACTAGGCTTGGACTAGCCTTGTTACAGCCTTGTATTGTAACTACCTATATCTATAAATGTTGCCTTACTAAGAGTTCTTTCTTTATTAAGTACCTATAAGCCTTGTAATATTTATAACCCTTATAAAGTACCTACTAGAGTATATACTATTAAATACCCTATAAGTTTTATATATTCTACTAATATTTATACTAAGATTACCTTAACTACCCTATTTAAAGCTACTATAAATGAATTTAATTATACTAAACTTTTTACTAGCCTACCTAAGTATTAAGTATAGTATTAATTAAACTACCCTAAAAAAACTAAGATCTACTATCTAGGGTTTACTAGTTAAGTATATTACCTACTAGTACCTTAAGCCTAAATTTAATTAACTACCTATATACTTTAATACCTATTAGGTAGATAGGTTAATGTATTTAAACTACCCCTAGAGCTAACGTTTTATTTTATATTATCTCTAATTATTTCCTTTAATATTAGAATAAATAGTACTAAGTTTTAAAGTTAAGTCTTAGAAGAGAGTCTATATTAGATATTATCTACTATAGCGCTTAGTATAGTGTTCTAGAGCGTAGGGAAAACCCACTACCAATGGGCTATATAAGCAGTTATACCGCTGCGTAGATTTTTAAGCTTTTGGAACAACAATCTTAATCTCTTTTTCTGCCCTATACCGTATATATCCTCTCTAATTAAAGTATATAAAATCTATTTTTTGGCCCCGGGCTACTATTTAACTTTCTTTCCCTTTTTTCTTTTACAGCGTTAAACGTGCCTTCGGCGGTATCTAGCAAAGCAATAACCTAACATTGTTGGGTTCTCGTTTTTACTAATATTTACCCTATAAATTAAACATAGGTTTCTTCGACTATTTTGCTTTAGTTCGATAAAAATAAAGATTTAGGAGAATAGCTTTTACTTATAGTTTATTTTTTTTGCCTTTATCAAGCCCTAGTAATCATCTAGAGGCTAATAATCAATACTCCGCTGTTAGCAAAATCAAGCCTATGGATCCTCCTTATTAGCAAAAAATTACTTGTTTTAAAAAAAGCGCAAATTAGTTCCTTACCAAAAAACTCCCTTTTCGATATACTCTTCGTACTTCTTAACTATTTTAGTTATTAGCTAAAAGATATATATGCTATTAAGGATAACTCTCCCCAATATTTAAAGCTTTTAACAAAGCCCTAGTTTTTAATAATACTCCAATAATCCTAATCAAAAAAATACAATACTCTTAATATATATTCAATATTGCTTTAGTAATAATTAAAGCTTAGTAAAATAATAGTTTAATAATTACTAGAAACTACTACTAACTTGTAAAACTATTACAACTTAACTACTATTATAAACGCTTAGAATTCTAAGCAACTAAAGAAAATATAGAACAAATAAGCTACTAGCAAAGCTAAATTAATTATTAAGTTTATATATTTGTCTTAACAAGGCTATTATTGCTACTAGATATAAATAAAAACTTTTGGTTCTCGCTTTTCCAATAAACCAAACCTTAAATAACCAAGAGAAAAATACCCTTTTGTATTCTACAAACGCTTTAAAAACCTTTAGTTATAAACATTGCGCTTTTCTAATTAAATACCTTTAAAAACAATAGCTAACTCCGGAAACCCTCCCGTAGCTATCCCTTTTAAAGCTTTATTTACTAAAAATATTCTAAGATAGTTGTCCTCTTCTACTAAAGCGTTAAGCTTATTAAGTGCGCCTTCCTTTATCCTAATTCCTTTCTATAAGGGTTAATATAATAATCCTTTACCTTTTAATCTACTTGCTAATATTAGTAAGCAAGGTAGAAACTAATCTCTTAAGCGCTCTAAATATAAGGGCAAGGGACCCGCTTAAGCTATCCCTTTTATTCCCAACAACCCAATTAGAAACATTTAAGGTTAATTTTTACCTTCGTTTATGTATCCACCTTAGGTTGCATAACTATAAAGAATATTTAATTAAGCCTAACATATAGCTAGAATTACTCTAGTTGCTATTCTTCTACTTTAGTTACTGCTATAATAAAAATAATAAACAAGCATAGTATTAAAAGCTAGCGTAGTATATTGCTATATGCACTTTTTGCTAATTAAATATTTCTAAAGTGTTTTTACAAGAAAAGCTTTTTTTATCTTTTTTATAGGTATAAGCTAATTATCCCTATTAAAACTAATATCCCTACCTAAAGGGTATAGGCATAGGATTTAAATATATTTATAAAAAATACATTAATTTGCTAGCTTTAATTACTACTAAATCTTAAGGAAGATGTTTTAAAGGTATAAAATGCTATAGCGAAATACAAAAAGAAAGCTATGTTAAAGGATATATATAGGGGGTTTATAAAACTATAGCTGCTAGTAAAAAACAACCTTGTATTAGTTATTAATAAACAACGAAAAACTAATTACTTATCTTTTCGCAAGTTAACTTACTAATAGTTTAAACTTTTTATTATTAAGTCTATAGAACCCAATAATATATACAAGCTTTACACGCTAAACAACGTTTTAATTAATAGTATATTTTTTTCGCGCAAGCTTAAGAAATTTATTAAGTATAATAGAATCTAGAAGCCTAAAGTTCTATCTTTTTAAGCACCTTAATCTCTATTAGTTAGAGCTTTAAACTCTAGGGAAAGAGATTTTAGTTAAACTTTCTTAAACCCTATAGCACTTATGCTTTTTGCAAATATTTTAAACTATAATAACAATCCTAATTAGTTCTAAAACTAGTTAGATATTACTTTACTATTAAAAGTAATACTATAACAATTGTTCTTAACGTTTATCTTCTTGTTCTTTTTAGCATTTTCTAACTTTTCTTTAGAATATTATTTACTAGTTACAAGGTTATTTAATAACCTACCTATAAGTTCTATACAACTAAACTAGTATATTAATATTCCTTTAACTACTTGTAATAATACCCGGAAAACTAAATA
>MAVT02000968.1:0-18482 GCA_001702395.2 Diaporthe helianthi | reverse complement strand
AAAGGAGGAATTATAGAGGGCAATAGTAGGTTTACCTCTTACTCTTTTACTAGAAGACACTCTTTTTAACCTACTCTATTTATAGCCTACAACAAATTTGTACTAGAAAGTGTAGAGAAACGGTTTGTTGCTGTAAAAGAAAACGCTACCCAAGTAATAGTTACAATTATTAATTCTGTAACTGCAACTGGCTACTATTTACCTCCTAGGCTTATATTTAAAGGCCTTAACCTCTAACAACAGTAGTTTACAAGAGAATTTAAAAAGATTGTATTACTAGAATAGGGTTTTAAGGCCTCTTTGAACGGCTGGATGAGCAATGAAATTGCCGTTAAATGGCTTACTGGTATCTTTGTGCTAGCAATAAATAAGATCCGAAATTACAATGAATCCCGGGCTATTCTTTTGATTCTCGATAGCTACAATAGCTATAGAAGCGTTGAGTTTATAACCATGTGCTATAGGTACAATATCAACCTATTGTGGCTACTAGTATATACTTTTTACAAGTTATAGCCTCTTGACAATGGTGTATTTAGTATACTTAAAGGGGCATTTAATAGTAAAATAGAAAAGCTATTTAGCTACACCAATTTGACTCTTATAGGCAAGATTAACTTTGTTAAATGCCTCCTCGAAGCTTGCAAAGCTGTAATGAAGAGGATTATTAAAAATGCATTTAGATATACTAGAATATACCCAGTATTACGAGAAAAGGCACTATAGCATTTGGAATGCTATTTAAACCTAGATGAAGATCTTTTCAACCAGCTACAAGAGTTAGATTACGAGAATTCCGGTGATGAAGTTAACAATTAAGTATCCACCGAGGGAGAGGTTATTACAAGAGACTACGTGATATTACTAGCCCCTAGAGACGATTGAATGGCTAGATATAAAGCTAAACAAGTTGCCAATGAGATTAATCGCCTACGCTCTTAAGTAGCTCTACTTGAAAGAGAGAATACGGGCCTTAAAGTTGAAAAAGAGGTTAAAGAGAAGATGAAACGCTGCAAGGCTATACCTAACTTTAACGCCGAATTTATAACTATGTTCGAAATAGGCGAGAAAGACCTTACTGTAGAAGCACTTGAAGACGAGCCACGGCCTTAAAAACGCCGTAGAGTTGCTGAAGTTGAGGTTGAAGTTGAGCAGGAGGAAGATGACGAAGATGCATTTGAGCTAGAGGTTTTGGAGGAAAGAATTGGACGTGGAGGTTGTAAAATTCGACGACCAAGTAGATACGATGATTGAGCAACTTCTCACGATTATTTTCATATAGCTACTAGATACGTACTATCAGAATTGATTGAGTTGTGGCTGTCTAAATACCCTTACTTTGTGTGGTGTGGTTAAAATTTACGTGGTCCGAAGGTGGGGGTGGCCGAAG
The DNA here is from genome assembly GCA_001702395.2 of Diaporthe helianthi. NCBI lineage: Eukaryota > Fungi > Ascomycota > Sordariomycetes > Diaporthales > Diaporthaceae > Diaporthe > Diaporthe helianthi. Next base: position 17,092 of record MAVT02000968.1, on the reverse strand, counting down.
GTGGGTGGTCCACGGTATGGTGATACCAAAGAAAAGGGATATTGGCAATCACCAGTTGGCAGTAGGCCCTGTGAGGCCATGCCCGCCTCAGATAAATCCCAAGCACCTCGCTTTCAAAGCCTCTGCTGGTGAAAGCGTTCTTTCTCCCGCTGCCTGACATATGCAATCCCTCTGACAATCCCAGTTATCGAATAAGTATCAACATGCGCTTCACGTCTTTCTTTTCATTAGCTGCTGCAGGTCTGCTGTTCGGTGTGGCTTCGGCATCAGATCCGGCGTGGGATGTACCTCCTACTTGTGCTGTAAGTATCCAGCTGTGATCTTCACGCCCTTACCACCCCCCTGTCCTTCCGTGCGCCACCCGATATAAGCGTGGTTATCAATTGATGGTCACCATCAGCTAATCCGGGCGTCGCCACCACTTTTAGGTGAACTGCACCATATCCGTATTATTAGGCAGTGGGACTGCAACCACCTGCTCACCAACAAACACCGCCTGCCTCTGCGTCGATGAAAGCTATCAGGTTTCAGTAGCAACATGCGTAGCGTCTACCTGCACAGTCAAAGAGAGCCTCGTCGCCAAACGCCTCGGCCAACGCCAATGCGGCGTTCCACCCCGGCGGCAGCAGAATGATGTCGCAGCCTTGACCGTTCTCTTCGCCATCACATTCGTCCTAGTCATGGTACGGCTCACAGTCAAGTTCCTCGGCCAGGGTGGCGGCTGGGTTATCGATGACTGGCTGATGCTCATGGCATTTGTAAGTGCTCGGCCACAAGGGCTTTTATTGCGCGGAAAAAGCTGATGCTTTGCGTGTATCAGTCCTTCTCCATTACCTTGTATGGCGTGCACCTCTGGCGAATATATGGCCTCGGGCTCGGCAAGGACACGTGGGAGGTCCCCTTTGACAACATCACCAAGATTCTGACGGCATTCTGGGCTAATGAGATGTTGTACGTCGTTCATATCTCGGTCGCCAAGGTATCGGTGTGCTTCTTTTATCTGCGCATCTTTGACGCATCGCCCGTGTTCCGCCACATCACATACCCCGTCATAGGGCTCAACATCTTCATCGCGGTCTTCTTCGTCTTCCTCATCATCTTCCAGTGCGGGAATAAAGTTCATCTTGCCTGGACTGGCTGGGCTGCGGAAGAACCCGGCCGCTGTCTTGACATCTACAAGCTCGTTCTGGGAAATGGCATCATCAATCTCGTTATGGACTTCGTCATTATCGGTCTTCCGATTTACGAGACAACCAAGCTTCAGCTCTCCAGGACCAAGAAGCTCGGTGTGACGCTCATGTTTGCGATGGGATTTGCGGACGTGTCTCGTTGTTCCACCTACTGCATTTCAGCTCCGAAATAAGAATACTCTCAATCACCGCATATGCTAACGCACCCGCCCAGGCTTACTATAGTTTGTATCGTGCGCTGCGTTACCTTTTGGCGCACCCGTTCTATAGCGAACCCCACTATCAACCTGATGCCTCTGGCGATCTGGTCCTGTATCGAGACTCTGGTCGCCATCATGTGCGCCTGCCTCCCTGACAGCCGCTTCTTCTTCTCGCGCCTCGTCCCAAACTTCTACAAGACCCTATCCTCGTCGATTCACTACAAGTCATCCGGCAGAGAATCCAGCGTGGGGCACTCGTGGCGGACGCTGGAGAACGTCATCAGCTCACAGGGGTCCTCTCAAAAACCAATGCAGAGCCCGAAGAAGGCGTCCCGGAAAAGGGAAGAGGATGAAGAGGAGATGACGGCATCACTGTCACTGCGATGACGATCTCCACGGTCTCTATATGAGGTCTTGTAACAACTCTTGGGAAGACTACGTGTCGGCAGGAGGAAATAGATTAGGCTGTACTACCTAGGTAAGTATTATACCTACCTCAAGCTAGGTAGGTATCACGTTATAGAAGAGGCCAACGTCCTTTTGAATGTGTGAAGCACCAGGGCGTGTTGAAGGGTCCATGGGGGTTCCATTTTTTTTCTTTTATTGTTTTGGGCTGAGCTAGGAGCCTCGGGTTCTTTCCTTTGTAACCCGCTGCTTTGAATTCCAGGTTGATACCTGGGTATCTTCGTGTCAATACTGATATCTTCTTCTTTGAACTACTCATAATGATGGAATTTCGGCCCTCTTTGTACTTCCAAGGAAGGAACTTCCCATTGATAGGATCAAAAGCGCATGCGTAAGCAAAATCCTCTGCCTATCAGCAAGGTCCATATATATCCTTCTAAATACCTACCTACTACCACGGCGGTTGCAGGCCCCCCATTACCATTATTTAGGGGGCTTATAGTTAGCTAGAAACATAGGGTAATACATTGTATTATAGTTATTCTATATATTATACCTATTTTCTATATACCTACTATATAAATTTATATAGTAAGGTATATTAGTAATATTATACCTTCCTTAACTTAAGTACTTAATAATAACTTTAAGTAATTAAGCGTAAGACTTATATAAAGGCTTCTAATAAACTTAAACCTAAAGGGTAAACTTAGTAATATAAAATATACTATATAATTAGGGGTATTGCTAAGGGCTACTTTAACGGCAGGCCTTTATACTAAAGTAATTAGAGGGTATTATGAAAATATAGGTATAAGTACCTTTACTAGTAGATTTAGTGTAGAGGTACTTCTAGCAACATTACCGTAATACACGGGATAAGCGTAATATACCCTATTACCCTATGTTTCTGGCTAACTATAAGCCCCCTAAATAATGGTAATAGGGGGCCTGTAACCGCCGTTATAGTAGGTAAGCAAGGGGTTTCTGACATCATTGTCATTCCAAGAGGCTAGCATTACACAGAAATCGATAGTTTGAGACAAGAAAGCACGTTTTGGGTGTCGTGGCGAGATGAGCCACAGCTCTTGCGCAAGTGGAATAATGCCTATCGGATTTTAATTAAGCGCGTACGCCCTTAAGGCCGTGCAGAACATCACCATGGACGAGTGGTTCGGCACGACCACGGGTGATTCAAAGCCGGCCGTTCCCCTTATACTACAAACATTTGAAAGGTTGTGGGAATTCTTATCGCGAAACTGTATCTCCGGCTTGGGTGATCCTTCCAGCGGCACCAAGCGGCCAGCCGTACCTGCCCAGGTGGGTAATCTCCGGGGCCGAATTCCGGCCACGACCACCTCAGCCCTAGGCTGACAAATGCGCGTCGTGGGCAGAAACATCCATCCTTGTGGTAGCTGTCTCTGAATCAGAGCGGTTCAGTTTGATAAAGGGTCCCACGGGGTGTATGAGTTGGATTAATCCTTTGGAACTCTAAGAAAAATCATGATGTATAAAGCCACTGGTTTCACAACTCCTACACTCACCCACTCTCCTTGCCATTGTTTCTTAGCCCCTTATATTTGAGCAATACACAATATTTCAACTCAAAATAGCTATCATGTTCGGCATCCGGGATGTATTCCCACCGAAACCAAAGTTTACAGAGCAGAACGTTGGCAGCCAGGCCGGGAAGGTAGCCCCACCAACCACAGCAGTCTTTCTCCTTCGGAAAAATCGCTTTTGAACCATTCCAGCTGACAGCCATCAGGTTTTTGTAATTACAGGCGCCAACTCAGGCGTCGGCTTCGAGTTGGCCAAGTTGCTCTACCAGAAGAACGGCACCGTGTACATCGCCGCCCGGTCATCAAGCAAGATCAAAGCCGCCATCGAGAGCATAAAGCAAGAGTTCCCCTCGAGCACCGGCCGCCTCGAGAGCATCGTGGTCGACCTATCAGACCTGCGCACCATCAACTCCGCAGCCCAGGACTTTCTGGCCCGGGAGGACAGGCTTGACGTTCTTTTCCACAACGCCGGCGTGATGCTGACGTCCAATAACGCGAAAAGCCCCCAGGGCCATGAGCTGCGCATGGCAACTAACTGCTTCGGGCCCCAGCTCCTGACGGGTCTCTTGGCGCCGCTGATGGTTCAGACGGCGCGGTCCCAGCCATCGCAGAAGGATTCTGTCAGGGTCGTGTGGGTGTCGTCGATGGTCAACAGGAGCGGGCCCATGATCTGGGACGAGGCGTCGGACAAGCCTGAGCTCCTATCCGGTGGTATGGACACGTACATGCAGAGCAAGGTTGGGGATGTGTTTTTGGCTCATGAATGGGGTGAGCGTCTTGCTGGGGATGGCATTGTGAGCGTGGTGAGTCTACCCTAACTGCCTATATATTTGCCGCGGTTGTTTTGGCCTGTATATGGGTTAAACTATTTTAAACTCACCAAGCTACAGAGTTTACATCCTGGCCTTATGAAGACTGAGCTCCAGCGTGACAACAAGGTGATGCAGACCATAATGGTTAGTACAGCAGCTTTACGGCGCTCACTACACACCTGGGTACTGACGTTTCATCAGGGAATTATGTTCAAGCCTGCAAAGTTTGGTGCGTACACCGAACTGTTCGCTGGTTTCTCGCCGGATGTGACTGTTCAGAAGAATGGATCCTTCCTGTCGCCTTGGGGACGCTTTGACTCGCTTCGGGACGATGTCGGTGTACAAATCAAGTCGAAAGAGCAGGGTGGAACTGGACTGTCCAAGAAATTCTGGGAATACTGCGAGTCTGCGATTGAGTCATTCAAGTAATCTTGAAGACTGAGTGAAGACGGTTGGGTTGGCCGTAATTCACTTACCTAGGTACCTAGCATTGAGAAAGACCGTATTTTCCAACCCTCTTGCTGATTGTGTGTTAACCTTGGAATGCATCTTCATGCATGTTATTTACGGACTATCCAGGGGTTTCTGTTTTTATCAGTTAATCGTTACTCATAATGTATAAAATGAAATTAAATAGTGTATAAAACGAAATTAGTCGTTCGCCAGTATCCATGTCACCTTTCGATCCTCTCGGACAAGCCACACAGACTCAGAGGAAATGTGTCTCTGCTTTGAAGTTGCCTCGATGTAGTAATGATTAACAGCGAGGAGGGTAAGCCAGAAGAACTTCATAATATCCTCTAATAACTCATCATTCAACTCTCTCATGGCGTGGTGAGGACCATCCTCTGAGATGCGCATGGCAGGCCTGTCACAGCCGTCACTGGGCGCCAGACAGCTCAGGCTGTAGACCAGATTTCCATCCGATCTCTGGACCTCCCCCCTTCCCCTTGACTACCATGACCCTCCCACTTAGGAGCAGGCTTCCATCCCCTTCTCAACCAACTCAATCCCGCGTAGTGTAGGGGTTAGCACACAGGCTTGTCACCAAAAGATGCTTTCGCCTGTAACCCCGGTTCGAATCCGGGCGTGGGAGTTCTTTTTGCTGCTGTTTACTACACAAGAGCCAGCTTGGGAGATGGGTCTTGACTGTATGTTGCTTGTTGTAGGAGGACATCACATGTGGGTCCACTCTTCGACTTGTGGCCGCGCATTCCAGGCAGCAGACATTTTGTGGCACAGCAACCACCAACATAACGCGATGCGCTCCTAGGCAGCCGCAGAGGCCACTGTTACCGTCAAGAACTCGGGTCTTTAATGTTTTCCAAGAAAGTCGGAAGCCCCCCCGTCGCGCAAATCATCCATTGTTTTTCAACCGATCCATCATGGCAGACACCCAGGACTCTAGCTGCGAATCAACGTCCTCGACGGCAGCAGTTGATTCTTCAACGATCGACATCTTCCTCCTCTGCTATCTGCCATCGCCATTGTTCAACGCACACTGGGCTCTTTTCGTCCCAGACCATAGCACGACCGACATATGGCACTGTGCTGAATGTTCGAGGCGATCCCCTCAACGGCTTTGAGCACGAATTCGAGAGGGGATATATCCCCAGCGAGGACCCTGAAAACCCGCCAAAAGTGCTGAAGCTGGGAGCCATTGCAAAGACGCTCATCGAATGCGAGGTGACTGCGCCGGATGGCAAAGATACGACGGCTTATAATCAGTTGGAACGGCTGGCGCTCGCGGTCGACGCGCCTGGACCGAGTCTTGGCCGGGGTGCCTCGAAGGACGTAAGTTGGCTTTCAGCGACCTCAATCTATCAGTTTGTCCTCCTATAAGGCCTTGGGCGAATCCTGCTAATCGGACTGTACTGCTTATGAGGCTCCCTTTACTGGACCCTTAGAAGCTCTAAGATCCTTCTCTCACTCTTGCCTTCAACCAGCTCCCGCTTAGACCATTTCTGCCTATTATAACCCCTAACCACGTCCTTGTACAGCCTACGCTGGTTCAGCCTCATCTTCTTTTTCGAGGCTAACAGACGGAGGCTCTGGTTGAAGAAATCGTGGCCTGTAAAGTAAATTAGCGCGGTGCCATACTTAGTTTGCAGCCGGAGCCCTTAGTTAATCACATAATGTTTCTGTAAGGTGGTGTGAAAAGGGGTGTTTAGAGGGTGAAACCCCATTCACTTGACGATGTGAGGAAGGCCGATTATCTATCTACCCGCATGTAGACATAAGCTCGAAGACATCGCAATTGCGGCATAAAGCGTCCAGGAAGGGAATCCGGTGGGATGCCACACCAAAGCAGCGGCAATGGGTGTAAACTGACATCTAAGGTTCAATGTTCGTGTCAACGAAGGAATGACAGGAAGGATGGGAAAGACAAGTTCTTGCGAGTTATCAGGATCGCTGACTAAGTTTCATATCACGAATCGAGCAGGGCAGATCGAAGAGCAAATTAGCTTCTCTATTTTGTATACCCTAGGGTAAGTAAATAAGCGTGGGAAAACGCAGGCCCAAACGTGGAGCCCGCAGCTCGTAAGTCGTGACACTTCATGAGCACATTTCGAAATAAAATCCAATCCATCTTGACCAAAGGAGTCCAACGGCCAGCAAGGTATGGCTGACTACCTAGGTAACACATACGACCAAGATGTCCATGTAACTGACTCTCCGCGAATTCATCTCCAGGGTCCATCAAAAGCATACAGCTCAATTAAAACAAAATGAGAAGAATGGCCAGAGCACCGATTTTCGCGGCACTAATCGTTACTGACAATTGGTTCAGACCAATCTCCCATCCGATGGTGGAGTAATCACCAAACTCGTGTTCGACCTTGAGTGAACCCTTGACTTTGTTGTGTTGGTTTCGAGACCTCGAGATCGTCACAGCGCCGCATCCGCTTGGGGTCCCATCCTTTAAACACCATGTGTGTTGAGGGTTGCAGTACACCGTTCCGCAAACAAGAGGCGTAGGAGTCGTAACCTCTACTTCACCATCATCAACGCAGTTGCAATTTTCCTGACAGTACAAGCTGAGGCCAAGCATGCCTGGGATACCGGGAATTCTGGAACCGTCCATCGTGCCATCCGCGTTGCAGCTAACATATTGTTCGCACTTGGCCTTGTACACTACGTCGTTGCCTCCGCATGACACGTAGTATTCTCTCGTGTAGCCGGTTGAGTTGCTCCGGCACACTGTATTCGACCGTGTCGGCAGCCTCGGCCAGAGAGTTCCAATATTTGCCGGGATACTTCGCGCTCATGAGATCGTTCTCATTACCAACGTCGCGAGACACAAAGTCGACGGGAATGTCATTGTTGATGGGTGATGCCGTCGTCAAGGTGGAAATTGTGAACACGGCAAGGAGTTGCAGAATGAAGGCGTAGTTCGTCATTTTGAGAGTGGGATAAGTGGGTTAAATTGTGAAGGGGTAGTATGTCAGTGATTGTGAAGATGAATGAGATATGAGCAACAGTGCAAATGCAGCCTACTATATATATTCTACATGCGTAAGCCGCACCCCCCCCCCCTAACGTAGTAAGGCGGATCAAAAGTCATTTGCCCTAACCAGTTAAAGTATGGTTGCTGAATACGAAATTCGCTCAACTTTTCCAGATGCATTAAACTATATATCTTGTACTGACATAAAGAAATTATATAAATACGAGATGTAGAGTTTGTGTGGTGTTGTTCTTAATCTGTAGACAACCCGAAGGCGTGCGGTCCCTTCATACAGTGGTAAATGCTCAGATACCCAGCGTTTGTAAAACACACAGTGTTAAAAAGCCCGTCTCTACGGGCACGTGGCCGTAGCCTTGTGCGTGCCGTACATGTAGAGTTTGTACTAATTAAGCTTCGAAATGTCGCCTCGAGTACTAGCTTAGCACCTACAGTAGCCGCGAGATGCTTCAGAGGTATCCCTATCCTGAAGATTGTGAGTGGATAATCTTTTCTGATGAAACTTGGGCTAATAATGACCTAATGTGGAAGCAATAGGTTACAATCCATAACCCTGACGATCCTGAAGACTTTGCTTTGCTCCACCGGCACCCTTAGGGCTGGATGTTCTGGGGCTGGTTTTCCGGAGGGAAGAGAGGTCCTGGGTACATCTGGGAGAAGGGCTACAGAGGTATAAACCAGTACAATTATGCCTCCGAGATCCTGCCCATCGTTCAGTATTTTCGTACCCACGATCTCGGTGGCCGTGGCATCCTCTAGCAAGATAATTCGCCTGCGTACTATGTCCGGCTTACAAAGAGGGTCCTTGAAATGATGGGTATCCCTTGGCTTTAGTAGCTGGTAAATTCGCTAGACCTAAACCCTATAGAAAACGTTTGGTTTGTTATGAAAGACTGGATTAAGAGATATTACAATATCCAGCCCCTAGAGCTGTAAGAACTTCGTAAAGTTATTATAGAAGCTGAGGAAACGATTTAACGTTTGGGATGCCTATAGAGGTGTAGCACAAATATTCGTTAGCACTAGCGGCTCCTTTTCCGGTTTTAACTTTCATGAAACCTATTTACGCCCTGCCCTAGTAGAATAAAAATTTCGTGCTAGTGAAAAAAGATTTTATAACTTCGAGGCGCAAAGCTTCAAGTTTTGTTTTTACTCGAACTCCGAGTTGCAGTTAACCTTGGGACAGATCGTTTCCGTCTTCGAAGCCGGCGCTGACGAGGCGTCGGGGCGCCCCATACCAAGGAGCTGTGGGTTCTGGAGAAGCTTGCCTTGTGAAATAATGCTGGTCGGTCGCACTCCTTTTTCACCTTGAGGTCAAGCTGATAGCCAACTGGGAGATGCTTCCAGTGGTAGAATTCCAGAACAGGTTATTATCTCAGGACGTCATATGCTCCTAGTAGGGACCTGAGCGTCCGCTGGACGGGAAATTCATCAAATCAAAGCTGATAAAAATGTGGAATTATGACGAGGGACAACCTACTTGTGTAGTGGGGATCGAAAGTCTGTTGCGCTGGAGCACGTTATAAAATTTGCTGTTGTTGTTACGGTTGTGGTTGTCGATGGTGGTACGATAAGCTACAGCTAGAATTGCTAGCCTCACTAGTGCGTACAGGGGAGTATTTCAAAAGTTGTTGCCCACTGACCCGCAAAAAGGCGGGCGACAACTCAGAGTTTGATTGATTAGTACAAACCTTTATAAAACTCGTCTAACTCATGTATTTATGGATCTTGACAGACTCGCTGGGCACTGAATGGTTGGCTGGCAAATAGTAATGTAGCCAGGCAAACACGTGGCCCCTGCTATCCTATTATCCTACAAGCAGCAAGTCTATGGTTTGACCTTGTGTATGAATGTAGCAAACGACCAGATTCGAACCACCCCTGTTGCTAGAGCTGTTCGATAGCTGAGTTGAGCGGTGTGATCGCCTATCAGTGCTTGTAGGCAATGGCTACCCGTTGTAAAGACTTCACTTTTGCTTAATTAGGGGCATGGGTGATGGCAATAGTGTGTCTAGGTGCATGTTGTAACTCGTGAGTTTCCTTCTGTATCACCAAAATTTTGGTGCTCTGTGCGGTTTTTAACAATTTAGCAGGGGGGGGGGCGACCTCGCTTGTCACTGACAGGTGCCCAGGTACTTAGGTGACAGACCGCCCTGAAGTTGCTAACCAAGCTAGAAAACCTTCATTGTGGCAACACTTGTCTCCACGCTTGTGGGAAACTTTGCAGCCTCACACAACCTTTACGAGCGGTTGACTGGAGGGCAGAAGAAAAAAGATGAGGGCCAGGACAGCGAGATCAAGAAGCTGAAGAAGGAGATCGAGCAGATGAGGTCGGGGGAAGATCGACTTCCGGAAGAAACCAGACGAGCTCGAACGGAATCTCCAGACCTCGGGGCCTCTAATTAAACAAGAATATGATGTCGGGTATGACAGACTCGGCCGGCGGTTTGCGGTCGGCGACAGTAAGTAACAGCGGCAGTGATCTCTCATGCGATAGCGAACCCAATCTGCGGTGTTGAATGGAACATTGCCATTACAATGCAACGAGACGGGATGAACCTCGCATAAGACATGGTCAGGCTAACGAAGTTACAGTAATTCCGGAGAATGAACTGCAAAAGCATATTAATCTGCTCAAACAAACCGTTAGTAAGTGAGACAAAGGAAACGTGTCCGAAGTGCGAGTGTGCATGTGAGCCTCCCATGGTCGTGGGGGAGAGAACAAACGACTCGGAAAGCATCTGCGGCCCACCATTGAGAATAGCCAGCTCTGGACCTATTATCAGTTTTTTCCAAAGATGCAAGGACACGTGCTGACCATTATTTAGTCGGCGTACTCGAGGACGCGCTTTACAGCGGCCGACAAATCGATCGCGCCGGAGCGGACAAGCTCGTATATGCTTCCAGAGCAGCGGAAACGGTTCCCTCGACGCACTACAGAGCCAATACCAGAGACTTTTACAATCCGCACCACCTCCCCGACTCCCCACGCTCGCAGCACAAGCCGAAGTAATCGAGCTCAGTTCGCGCGGGTCCACACTACGGCGGCCCCCACCAACGAGAGCTCTCTTGCCGCCACCGCCGAGATCAAGATCACAAGAACCACCACCACCACCGCCGCCGACGGCCCGTTCATCGTCGAGAATAAGACACGCCAGAGATTTCTTCTGCAGGTACAGCGTCGACCTCCAGCGCTCACCAGGGATACCCCTATCGCGCTCCTTCGACCCACGCCGAGAGAGCCGATGCCCAGCGTGCAAGATCCGCATGCCAGTCGACGCAGACCGTGACGACATGTGGGATGTCGACTTCCACATCAAAGGCAAACTCCCGCCAGCACCAGCACCACCCCGCGCACCGAGCCCGGGGCCACCGACCTCGGAGGTCATCGAGGGCGCCCCCCGAAAAGAGGAAGGAAAAGTCGCATGCGCCGCCACAGAACGGGGAAAGAGGTGGTTTCGGTGACGGAGCAGAGGGGCAGGAAGCTCACGTTGCGCATCCCTGGGTGGTTTGTGGTCAAGTGCCATACGCCGATGGGGGAGTATGTGTGTGCGCTGTGCGCGGGGCCGCGTGGGGATTCCGCGCCGGTGGTTGTTTTGTGTGAGACGGCTGGGGATTTGGTGGATCACACCGTACGTCACCCACCTTTGGTCTCCCCCTTTGGACCACACAAATTTCGGCCACACCACACAAATAGAGAACTTTTAGAGAGCTACAAAATTGTTAATTCTCGTAATACTTGTTTGAAAATAGTATTAAACTAATCGTAAAATACTAATTAGTTATCGTATCTAGTTAGCCGTTTAATTGCACGCTTAGAACATCCTACTCTAGGCTCTTAAACTTTAAGCTTAGATGCCTTATTACTATCTTCTTCTATTTTATTTTTAACTTTAACTTTAACTACTTTACGCCATTTTTAAGGTTTAGGCTTTTCTTCTAAAGCTTCAATAATATAGTCCTTCTCCCTAATTTTAAATATAGTTATAAACTTTTAGTTAGAGTTAAGTATAACCTTTTAGCGCTTAATTTTGTTTTTAACCTCTTGTTTAAGTTTAAGGCTGTAATTCTTTTGCTTAAGGATTGCTACTTAGGAATATAGATAATCTAGCTTATCTACAACCTTTTTAGCTTTATATTAAGCTAGCTAATTATCTCTAAGTACTAGATTTATTATTTAGTTTTTTGTAATAGCCTTCTTTTTGTTACTAAATAAGCTAGTAGGCTTATTGGCTTTCTAGCTAGAATTCTTGTAATTTAGCTTATTAACTAAGCTATTTAGCTTAATTTTCGAATGCTGTAACGCCTTTTTATAAAAAATTGGGTAAATACTTGTATATTTAAAGGCATTTTTGATAGTTTTTGCAATAATAGCCTTTTAGGCTTTAAGTAAGTATTTAACAAAGTTAATGTTTCTAAGAAAAGCTAAATTAGTAAAGCTTAATACTTTTTCTATTTTTGAATTAAAAGCCTACTTAAGGATATTAAATATCCTATTGTTAAAAGGCTAAAGTTTATAAAAAGTATATACTAGAAGCTAACACAAGTTAATATTGTACCTATAGTATATTGTTATAAACTTAACGCTCTAGTAGCTATTATAGCTATTAAGTATTAGTAAAATTACTTAAAATTTATTATTATTTTAGATCTTATTTATAGCTAGGAGGAAGATATTATAAAGCTACTTAATAGTAATTTTATTGCTTATTTAGCTATTTTTTAAGCTTTTAAAACCCTATTTTAGAGGTATAATTTTTTTAAATTCTTGCTTAAACTATTGTACTTAAAGGTTTAAGCCTTTGAAAATAAGCTTAGAAGGTAAATAGTAGCTTGTAGCGGTTATAGAGTTGATTACTGTAATAATAGATTAGGCGGCATTTTCTTTAACGGCTATAGATTGTTTTTTAGCACTTCCTAGTATAAATTTATTATAGGCTATTAATTAAGTTAGTAAAAAACACTATTTAAAGGCTAGAATATATACTATTGCCTTTTATAATACCTTTTTTGTTAACGTTAATAATTAACTTTAGTTTAATTTATTTAAAGTTTTTAAGTTTGTTAAATTACTAGTTAACTGCTTTAAAAGTAAATAAAGTAAACTGCTTAGCTTTTTGCTTTTAGTTTATTTTTAAGATAATTTTAGAATATTGTTTTTTAAAAGAGGCAAGCTAATTTTTGCCCAAGGGCTAAGTATTACTATTTTTTTTAAGGATTAAAGTTACGAGAAATTGAATAAAGGTAGCGGTAGAAGCGTAGCTTAGTTTCTTTTGCTAGAGAATTTAGGTGGAAATATAATCTTTTTAGTTTTTTAATAAATGTTAAGTAGGCTAAATCTGCTTGTTTAAGGGTTTATAGCCCTTTAACTAGTTAACAATAGTTAATTTGGGTATTTTATTTTAGGTAGCAGCTATATAGGGCGTAAAACCCTTGTTGATAACTAAATATAGTGCATTATAAACCTATTCTTGTTTGTAGGCCTTAGATTTACCGTATAGCTTCTTTTTAAGCGCTATAGTATATAGTTTAGTTGGTAATATAGTAAAAAGAAGAATTGATTTTATAAAGAAGACCCGTTATAAAAGGTATGTAATTAGGCTTTAATTTTGCTACCCTATACCGCCTAGACCCCTTACAAAACACTATTTAATACTATAGATATATAGAGCTCTCAAAGGGCTATTGAATAACTATATAATTATTACGATAACTGTAGAATTTAGTAAATGGGTGTAAGCCGAATGCCCTTAGTTTGTGTGGTGGTCGAGAAATTTGTGTGGTCCAAAGGTAGGGGAGACCAAAGGTGGGTGACGTACGGTATAGCGAAGGAGCATAGGACTGGTGATGTTGAGAAGGATGTTGACATCGTTGCGGATTCATGAGCGTGTGATAAATCAAAGCTGATTGATCATGATTATAGAGCAACAGCTGGTATTTCATTTCATATTCAAAAAGAACAGGTTCTTTAATATGATGTAGCTCATGAGAGTTTTTGATAGATAGACTGGTCTGTAGAGCCGACTCTGACACAACTTCTGTGGATATGAATAACAATGAGACATGATAAATGTCGGCCAATGGATTTGACTACCATGGGCACAAAGAAAATGTGCTGCGGCCTTGCAATCTGTGTTATCACACAAGGAATCCATAAGCGGATGGATGGATGGGAGAGCTTGGAGACAAAAAACATAGACACGAAAAAAGAATCATTTCATCACCTGACCTGTGCAGGGGTCGAACCTGCAATCTCCTGATTTTAGCTCTTATGATCAAGTCACAAGTCGTAGTCAGACGCCTTGCCATTGGGCCAACAGGCCTTGTTGCAGAGTCAATGACACAGATTAATTCAAAAGTGGCGCGTAAAAAGTTTTGGAGGGCCCATCCGGGGTTCTGGACGGGCTGCGACGTAGGCCTCGGAGATTTTACGCAACTCTCCGGACACTCCAATGCCCGGAAGTGCTATCCGAGAGTGACCGGCAGGATGGACAGTGAGCTGCCATTGTGTAATAGGGTTTGCTAGTGACATAGCCCGTCCGGGGGTCGAGCGGAGGCCAACTAACATTTGGCTAGAGGACCGAGTGTCGTCTATCCTCTGATAGACTCACAACCTGTCTACGCAGTTACTACACGGTATTATGTTGGATTGGGACCTCTGGGCTTCTTATTCTTGGATTGGGGCACGACGATGGGAGCATGGCATTCGACACTACCCTATAGGGTAACTGCCAAGGCTCTGTCCGCGGCTATGGATCCTCAAGGTCCCGCAGATGCACTGCTGCCATCGGGGCCGGAGGGGAAATGCCTCCTCGCGTCTAAAAGGGGTTGTCTAGACACATTCCAACATCCATCCCCCTGCCTAAAAATTTTTGTATTAGCAGCTCTTTCCAAGATGTGAGAATGCCGATCATGACCTCCTGAGTCCTGACGACCCCCCTATCGACTGGATGCTAAGGCTTATGGGCGTCAAGTAGATTAAAACGGAGCATGACGGCCCGGCCTTGGTGGCTCACCGCCCTGGATTTTCCATCCAGTAGTCAGGCAACCGTAGATCTCTCGTAGAAAGCTTTCCATTTTCAGATTGATTAGGTCAGTTCCACCGTAGGCTTGCAAGTGACCCGCATGAGTCTGTCTTAGGCTTTCCCGTTGAGCCCGTGCGTGCTAGAGACGTTTCGAGACTCCAGGAAGCATAACATCCCCCCAGGGATAGTGTATATAAGAACAAGCACCAAACTTTTGAAAGGACAGGCTCGCCTAGGCTATTCGTGTCGTCGTAATAAGCGCCCCTTCCAGTGCGTGATCATTGCACCTGATAACATTGAACGGATATCTCGACAGTGATTAAGCTTGAGCCTCGCCAAGATGTATCTCCCAGTGGTTCTAGTCTCCGCGCTGGCCGCAGTAGCCACCGCACACCAGAACCTCCACCAGTTCTGGGTCAACGGCGTCTCCCCAGGCTACGAGGTCGGGATCCGCAGGGCGCCGAGCAACAACCCCGTCACGGACGTGAACAGCAACGACATCACATGCAACGTGAACGGCAACAAGGTCCCCTCGGGCGTGACGACCGTCGCCGCCAAGGCCGGCGACACCATCAAGGTCCAGTGGGACTCGTCCAGCCACCCGGGCCCCATCACGCACATGCTGTTCGGCCCCGTCGCCGACGCCTCGCTGGCCACCGGCGTGGGGTCGTGGGTCAAGATTGACGAGGAGGACTATGTCAATGGCAAGTGGGCGAACGAGGTCATGATGGCGGCCAACATGACGCATGAGTTCAAGTTGCCTGACAAGCTTGCGAGTGGTGATTACTTGGTATGCATCCTCCTAGTCTCGTCGCTAGTGCTCAAGAGGGAGCGCTCGTATCAGAATGACTGACTGACTGACTGACTGACTATCGGTACATAGCTCCGCAGCGAGATGCTCGCTCTCCACGGCGCCATGACTCTGGGCGGCGGGCAGTTCTACATCGGATGCATGCAACTCCGCATCACTGGGACCTCGGCGACCTGCGGCCCAAAGATCACACTCCCCGGCGCTTACAATGCTAGCGACAGCAGTATCTACATTCCCAACTTCTACTACGGCTTCGAACCTACGGCATACAAGGCACCAGGAGGCGAGGTGGCGACATGCTCATAACCTTGGAACCCTTGGAGATTATACAGGTCTATGCTTTGTCTCAAAGGAACTTCGGCGGTTTGATGAACTGATGGCTCCACCCGTTGACCGTTGTGGTGCTTCATTTGTATATATTTTCGATACCGTACTCCCAATCCTCGTTGGGTGTTGACATATCACAAGAAACCGTACATCCTTTAAGAACCTGACATTATTATGATATACTAGTACGGCGTAATAGGGGTAATACTCGCTTTTTGTATCATGCTATAAGCCCCCTTAGCGGTAGGCTGACGTGCTCGTCTGCGTCCGCGCATGGTAGAGATGTAGTTACTCCGCCATTGTGAGTTAATTGACCCTTTCATGCACTTGCACCTGAGTATAGAGTGGACTGAATCTGACTTATAAATCAACCCACTTCTACGATGCAGCCATAGGGAATTTAAGCTATTCCAACATCGCCAACCAAAGCTATACATTCGAGTAGTACGTCACTCTGGCCTTTTAATTAAAGATTGGAGATTACGCAATGAAAATCCAATAGATCGGCTCTCTGGGCCTTACATTCGATACTTGGGTCAGTTCGACTTATAGTAACAAGGTTTACTGCTGCAGTTGTGTTCCGATATCTTTTACACGCAAAGGGGGTTGAGTCCACTTGGTTTTCTCCCACCCGGGTTGCCTTTTTTGGCAGATGAACTGTCTGGATCAATGCCTCGCAAGTGATTGGGTCTGTTCATTGCAGTGTATGCAACGCTGTCTTTCAATATGAGATTCTAGGGCGACTATTAGAGCAAGTCTGTTGAGGTAGGAATTCTGCCTGCACCGCCACATCTTTTAAAATCATTTTTTATTATAGCGGAGTCTTTGTGGCGGAACTATTCCCTAGGCATCTGTTGGCTCACCTTTTAGAAATTCTATGAGAGAGTATGCCCTAGAAGGGTGTCCTATAAGACAGTGTCCCAAAGGAGGTTGGGAAGAGATGCCGTGGCCACATAGTGGATACGGAGTACCTCAGCAGAGCTTGTCACGACATGCCGACCGAGAATTACTATGCGCACACAGAATTTTCACAACATCATAATGGATTGTACGTGATATTCATATGAGCAGTCCACGGTTTCGGCATTTTGTACTCTGACATATTGGTTCTGTTAGAGTCAAGACCTATGTAGCTGCTTTTGCTGTTCCATTGCCCTGCCATGAAGTGTCGGGATCCCAGTTGGGGAGGCAGTCATCGGACGGATAACGCGACTCGTGCCGCTGCGGGCCGTAGCGAATGGGGACGGCGTGTTCTCTCATTGTATCTAATCCGTAAGTACTGTATCCCCCCCCC